>JAOANR010000009.1:32179111-32290165 GCA_030278955.1 Hygrophila difformis | reverse complement strand
AACCACGGGTTAAACAGACCCGTTCATGCAAGTCACGTAAAATAAATAATTAAGTGTCCAAAATGATCCCCCAATGAGTGATCATGCTCCGTACTCTGTAACAGAAAAAAAAAATGAACAACGGTTTTTATCAGTATTATAAAATACTGAGTAAGTCAATCCTTACATAGCAATAAAGGGGTTAGATTTTTAATAATTAAGATAAAACTTTTTGCCATGCATAAAAACATTTTATAAAAAAAATGTGATTATAATTGCATACTTTAAAGACACATTTAATTTCATCATTTAAAACTTAAGCATGGGCAATTATTTAAGACATGATTTAAAAACATGAATAATGCCGTAAGTAAGTAAATAAAAATTTGAGCTTTTAAAAATTCTCCCCGATACGCCTCCATCTCAACAATATTTAATTTAGCCGGCAATCCGGCGGCCGTAGCCAATTTCATAAAATCTGAGCTTTTTAATATATTTCCCGTTACGCTATCATCTCAACAATATATATCATTTAGCCGGTGATCCGGCGGCCGCAGCCAATATCAATAGTATCATTTAGCCGGTGCTCCGGCGGCCTCAGCCAATTTCATAAGTATCATCTCATTTAGCCGGTATTCCGGCGGCCGCAGCCGATTCGCCATACCCAGTACCACTCCGTCGAGCCTCGAGTATCCCATACGGATACACTCGAGAGGGTAGGCCGTTGGTCTCTTGTGACCAAATACGCCATATCCAGTACCGCTCCGTCAAGCCTCGAGTAACCCATACGGATACACCCGAGAGGATAGGCCCAAAAATATAAGATGCCATTTTGGCAATCTTTCGCGCGTAATCATCATTGCCGTTTAGGCACAAAATGAATAATTAGGAGGGCACCCTGCAGAGCACTCACCCCCCAATGAAACCGATATCGTTTCAACTTTAGTGTAACGGGATTTCCAAAAATACAACTTTATCGTATCACAAGATTTCGATCGTTGTTTAGAGATTTCAAAATTTCACAAGTTTAAAACCGATCGATGTCACAGTTTACGCCTTTTCAGTTTAAAAATCCATTTCTTAGGCGATTAATCTGAAATTTTCACAGTAGCTCAAATACATCCCAATGAACAACTTTCATGTTTTGAGTTTTTGGGAAAAATGATGGGAAGCATGTCAAAAATCAAGTTTTCTACACAAACAAAAAGCTGTCAGGATTCAGGTTTGACATCTGTCAAAGATTTGACTTTTTAACATGTCAAATGAACTCCAAAAATTCTGAAAATTTACAGGCACTTAAAAGACACCAAAATAAACAAGTTTTATTAGAGGCAAATTATGCAAATTCATCACGGATTAAGTCAGATTAATCTACTAAGTTTGGTCTTAAAATCTGTCTCAGTTTCCGAAAGGTTCATGCACCACAGAATATGTTCGACGCGGTTTGGGATAGCAAATCTTAATGAAAGTGCATGAAATTTTACAGAGGTATTCAAGACTCATAGATCTACAACTTTTGTTTAGATCATGAAGATTGGTTTGGACTAGAAATGATAGAAATAAGCTCATCAAGTTCGGTTATGAAATCTGTCAACTTTTGAAATTTTTTAAAAACGCGGAATATGTCCGACTTGATTTGGGGTATCAAAACTTGATGAAAATCTCTGAAATTTTTACACAATATAGCTTAAGATCTTAGGATCAAAATCTTAGTTTTGAGTTTTCAGGTTTGAACGCTCGAAGTAAGAGTTTTGGTCGGATTTCAGAAAATACGTAGATTGGGGTTTTTAGGTTTGATTTCAACGTTTCGTTTAAGATCCAATGTTTCGGATGTCTTTAAACCACCCATATTGATATGTAAGTTATTAACTTACAGTGAGTGAGTTCTTGAACGTTCTAGAGTTGATCGATTTGTCCAAAATCGCCACGAACGGATCTACGCAACACGTTCTTCTTCTCCTTTGGCTACGAACGTGTTTTGCAAGTAAAGATCCGTAAGTTAGAAGGTTGATTATGATCTTAAAGCAATAAGTAAACTTGATTTACACCTTACCAACAATCCAATGCCTGCAAATCCTTGATCTACACCCTACCTTGGTTGGATTTGGTTGCCGGAAACTCGTCGGAAAGTCGCCGGAAGTTCGTCGGAAGAGTGTTTGGCTTTTGGGAGAGTTTTTGGAGAGTTTGGGGTGAATGATTGATGAAAATGGCTGAGAATGGGGATGGGATTGATTACATAACATCCAAAAAGATGCCACACCCGTGATAGATCAAGATTCCCACCTTTGGGACCCAAAAAATGGCAAAAAGTCCCAAAAACACAAAAATCCCGACTGCTACAGTAGCATGCTACAGTAGCGTGCTACAGTAGCATGCTACAGTAACTTTTTTTTTTTTTTTAATTTTTTTTTTATATATATATATATATTAAGATTCTTATCTTAAAAAAAAAAATCATAATGTGGGAATTTTTGTGATCTTGTAAGTCATACATAGCTTCAAAAAGGAATATATTCTTTATTTGAAAATGACAAGATATGATTAATATTCCACCCTACAATTTCAAACCATAGTCAAATTATTCCCAATTATATTATGGCATTCTAGAATAATTCATAAAAAAAAAAATATGGGTAGAATGATTAATCAAGGATATATAGAAAATAGATAATTCTCATTATAATTTAAACATGTAAATATATACATGTATATACATGTGTACATGTTTGGAAAGATTATTTCAAGACCAAGGTATATATGTGTATATAAACTTGTATATGGATTTAAAATATTCTATGAACCATATACTTATTACACTTGATATTGAAATCCATATATTTATTTGAAAAGACAAATATATATAATTTTTTTTAAAGTATGTTTTGTAGAAAATAATATACTAATCTTTAAGCACATATTTGAACATATAAATATATATAGATTTGATTAAAAATCTACTTAGTGAATTGATCAAAATATATATATTCATACATATATATCGGGCAATTTCTATGGTATTACAAAATCCCCAAATTGTACACATAAACCCTAATTTCGCAATCTACCCAAATTCTAACAAATCAAGACATAAAAATTGAAATTGACAAGCTAAAATAGAAGATACATACCTTACAAAGAGAAATCGGAGTCGAAACCGGAAGAATCTGAGCACGGAAGAACGAAATTGAGAGGAAGTTGGGAGGAATTTCGGAAATGACAGGGACGAGATGGCTTGCGCGGGGCGCGAGCCCTATTTCTTCCCACTGGTGGCGCCGCGCGGTGGCCGGGCGCTAAAGCCCCTAACCCCGCGCGGACCCCGCGCGGGACGCGGAAAATGAAAGTTTTTTTTTCCTTTTTCTTTTCGATTTTCTTTTCCTATTTCTTTACTCATCCCCTGCTTCACACTATACGACTGGACAAGTGAGTGTGATTCCGCATTCCAAGAATTCAAGAAACGACTTACCATTGCGCTGGTATTGGCACTACCATCGGGGATGGGGTGAGACTTCGAGGGGTACAGCGACGCCTCGAAGGAAGGTTTGAGATGCGCGCTAATGCAAGCTCGAAGGGGGTAGAGCACACGAATCACGTCAATTAAAGCAACACGAGGAGAACTATCCGAGGCACGGCTTGAAACTAGCCGCAGTCGTGTTCGCTTTAAAGACGTGGATGCACTATATGGACGTAAATGCCAAAGTCCCTTAAGCTGGGAAAAGAGCGATAGGACTATGATAATGGAACCGCAACTTGTCGAGGACATGGCTCAACAAGTCAAAATGATCCAAGGAAAGATGGGAGCCGCGCAAGACCGGCAAAAGAGCTATGCCGACGTGAGACGGCAAGATTTGGAATTCCAAATAGGCGATAAGGTCATGTTAAAGGTATCACCAATGAAGGGTGTGATGCGCTTTGGCAAGCGGGGAAAATTGAGCCCACAGCACATAGGACCATACGAGATCCTAGAAAGAGTGGGGAATCTTGCATACCGACTAGCATTACCGCCACAATTTGCTCGTGTCCACGACGTGTTCCACGTCTCACAACTGAAGAAATACGTCCATGATCCGACCCACAAACTCCAACCGGAGGAAATTGAGCTGGACGATGACTTAAGCTACGAAGAAATTCCGGTGCGAATACTCGACAAGAAGGAGAGAGTAACAAGGAATAAGACCGTGAGAATGGTCAAGGTTCTTTGGTCTAACCACGAAGCCGAGACGGCAATGTGGGAGCTAGAAGCGGACATGAAGGATCGTTACCCAGCCCTATTCCAAGACAGTGCAACAACAGTTATGGGGACATAACTGTAATCTTAAGAGGGAGAGGATGTGACGACCCGAATATTTCCGGATATTTTGTACGAATACTTTGTACCCCAAATAAACAAATTCGAATTTTTTTGAACTACGTAATGACTTGATCCCTTCACGGGGTACGTAGGCAACTCGGAAATTTCAATTCTGGGTTAAGTCAAATAATAACAAACAACAACACACAATAATACAATCGCTTAATCAAACAATTCCCGAACTCGCGAGAGGATGAAGTGCAACTTCGAGGACGAAGTTGGTTCTTAAGGGGGGTAGACTGTAATACCCGTAAATTTTAGAATATAAAAATAGGAATTAATCCAATAGGAGAGAAGGTTTTGTTTCCGAGAACCCGTAGACGCGGAAATGCACGGAAGTCAAAGGACGACGAATTAGGACCCAACGGACCAAGACCGACGGTCTTAAGATCTCAAGCATGAAATCGAATTGAGACGGAATAAATTTATGATGAGAAGCATAATCCGAAAATGACCCGGAAAATCGAACGCGAAAACGTGGAAGGATAGAAGTCCGAAAGAGAGGAGAAAAAGACCCGACGGATCGGATCGCACGGACCCGCCCGGACCGCAGTCCAGGCGGGGACCGCGCGCTGGCCGGGCGGGGTTTGGCCAAAAGGCGCGCCAACCCCGCGTGGCTCTACAGGTTTTGGCAACTTGCGCATTTTCAGCGATTTCTTACCATAATTCGACCTCCCGACTTTGGAAAGCAGATTTTGGTCGAAGGGAAAGCTTTTAGGGCAACCTAGGGCTGCCTCCTCACCCTTTTCATCAGTCACAAATCACCCTCCACTCTCCCAAACTCTCTCCAAAGCCAAAACACCTTCCGGCGACTTCCCGACGACTTTCCGATCACTTCCCGGCGACGAAAACCGACGGAGGAGGCGTGGAATACAAGATCCCTAGTGTTCTAAACTGTGGTAAGTCGTTCATAGGTTTCCATTTAAGTTTTTGAACCCGAAAACTCGATCTAACATTGGATTTCTTCGTCCGATTTGAAATCGTGGCCAAAGTCGGAAGCTTGACGTCGAGGAGATCCGTTCGTAGCAAATTTAGACGAGCCAGCGACCTTAGGACGACCAAAACTCCCTATCACTGTAAGTTGAGCCTTCCATATCAATACGGGTGATTTAGGGGCGTCCGGTATAGTCGTAATGTAACGAAACGTAAAAATCGAAATTAAAAACCCCAACTTGCGCAGTTTCTGTAATCGGCCTAAAACTCATATTTCGAGGATTCAATCCGAGAAACTCAAAACTAGACTTTTAATACTAACACATAAATCTAGGTTGTGTAAAAATTTCAGACATTTTCGTTAACGTTTGCTATTTTAAATGGCATCGAAAAGAAACTGTTTTGACAAAACGTGTTTGAAATCTGCCTATGAACATGTCCGAACTTAGTGAGTCTATTTCAATATTTTGTAATCCGATTTGATCTTTATAATCTAAATAAAAGTTGTAGATAATCATGTCTAGTATATGTGTTTAAATTTTCAGAATTTTTGGAGTCCATTTGATATGTCAAAAAGCCAATTTTCCGAACTGTGACAAATCTGTTTTGAGACAGTAAACTGTTTCCGTAATAAACTCGATTTTTGACATGGTTCCTCAACTTATTTCGAGAAAGTTAAAACACGAAAGTTGTTCGTTAGGGTGTTTTGCATAAACTGTGAAATTCCGAAACGAACGATACTTTTAAATCGAAGGATTTTGAAATTCCGAAACGAACGATCAAAGATTTGAAATACGATACATCTATACTTTTGAAAAACCCCGATACATTAAATCTAAACGATACATGAGATACTTGGTGGAGGGTGAGTGCTCTGCTGGGTGCCCCTCTAGCCTTTCTCTTCGGGCCTATAATGGACAAGAGAATTTGATGAGATATTACGCCAATCGGCGGGAGATACATGGCCTACTCTCTCGGGTTGTCCGTATGGATTTCTCGAGGCTCCGGAGTGGTACTGGGTATGGCAGATACGGCTGCGGCCGCCGGATCACCGGCTAAACGAGATACTTACGAAACGGCTGCGGCCGCCGGATCACCGGCTATACAAAACACTGAGAAATGGTTACGTAACGGGGGGAAATAAAAGATTTAATATTTTTAAGTATTTATTTATTTTTGCATGTCTTTAAATTATGCATTTAAATTATGTCTTTAAATTTCATATCACGTCTAAATTGTTAGTGTGGATTAAATGCATGTTCAAGTACACACTTAAAATATTATTCCCTTTAAATTTTGTGAATGCATGTTAGGAGTGAAATTTTAAACTATTAAATCCCTTTATTGCTATGTTAGGATTGACTTACTCAGTATTTTATATACTGATAAAATTGTTGTTTTCTCTTTTCCTTTTAGAGTATGAAGATAATGCATGAGCATATGCATTGGGGGATGGAAAAACTTAAACACTGTTTTTATTGCTTTTACGATACTTGCATAACGGGCATGTAAATCCCGAGTTTTGGCCATGTCGGCCCACTTTACATTTTTCCGCTGCGATATATTATTACTACTACTATATGTGTGAATGATACTTATTATTATTTTTAAATAGATTCCGGAGTTGTTTTTAATCTTTTTGCGATACCTATAGCCTTGCATCTCTTTGGCAAGCTCGGAGAAGCCGTGTCTTGCTAGGGAGATGTGGCGGTGACATCCCGGCCTGGGTTATCAAATCCGGGGTGTTACAAAAAGCCATTAATTTAATATTTACATTAAAGCATGATAATATTCATAAATAATTTAAATCAAGCCATAATTAATTTAAATAAAGCATTTAATAATTTAAAGAACAACAATTAAAATATTTAACTATCCCCATTACTCCCAAGATAGTATTTCAAGTATTTCACGATTGCATCGCAATCTCGTCAAGTATTTCACGATTGCATCGCAATCTCGTCAATTTAGCCGGAAACCGGCGGCCGCAGCCGTATCTGCCATATCCAGTACCACTCCGGAGCCTCGAGAAACCCATAAGGATATTCACGAGAGTGTAGGCCATATATCTCATGCCGTTTTGGCAACATATCTCAAATATTTCGCGCGGGGTCACCATCGTCCATATAGGCACGAAGTGAATCGTTAGGAGGGCACCCTGCAGAGCACTCACCCCCTAATTTTAAAGATCAAGTTTGTAAAGGGGATTTTCTAATTTTCCAAATTTCATATAATTATTTCAAAGAGTCTTCTACTCGTTTAAACCTTAAAGGCTAGTTTCACCGTTTCAACAATATTTCAAGATTTGACTCGGTCAACCACAGTTTACTCTAAAATTCATTAAAAATCGAGTTTAATTCCAAAAATTCTGAAATTTCACCACTGACTTAGAAACATCGAGATAAACAACTTTCGTGTTTTAACTTTTTCAATCCGAGTTACCAAAATAGGTCAAAAACGTCAATTTTCGTCATAACCTAAATCTGTCCGAAATTCGTATACAGCAGTTCACGATTATCAAGATCTGACATAGCAAATCAACTCCAAATTTAATGAAATTTTACAGAGACCTTCTTAAAACATTTATCTACAACTTTCATGTTCGGCCAAAGACCTAAATCGGTCTAGAACTAATGTCAAAAACGTGATCAAGATCGGACCTAAGTTCTGTCAAGAATTTCAAGATCTAATTTCAAGCAGTTCGGTTTCGGTTGGTTTTCATATAACAAATCGTCTCTAAAAATTCTGAAACTTTTACAGTAGATAGATCTAAGCCTTAGAAACATTTTTTGTGTTTTAAGTTTTTCTTTTTGAAGTTGTTATAAGGTTCGGAAAAATTCGTAACTGTTGCGCCGGTAGAAAATATTCCATGACAGATTTTCGCAAGATTCGATTAAGCTTTTAGGTTTCGTGTTTTAATTACTCCCAAAACCATGTAAGTATTAACTTACAGATTTGTAGATATCCGGGATCGTCTATTTCGAAGGCGTGGCTTCCAGTCCTCCGTCTATCCTCTCCGTTCGTCGGGTTCTACGTTCTAGATTCGATTCGGGGCGTAGAAAGAAAAATAAGAAGATTAGGATTCGTTTTCGAATCAAAACATAAGAGACGAATGGATCGGAACTTACCACGACGTCTAGGAGACTCTGATTTTCGTCCAAATCAGTCTCGCCTTGGTCTCGTGCCTCCGACGACTCTGGAATTAGGGTTTTCGGACGTATAGAGAGTTGTAGGGTTTTGGAAAAGTATTCGGAGCTTTTAAGAGGGCTTATTTATAGTTTAACAAGACCTAGGGACGCCCAAGGTCTGCCCCTAAGAGTCTTGAGCCGAATGGTGTTCAACCGAAGTTGGAAAATCCAGATTCGCACGAGAAAATCTCGCACGGGCGAATCTGTCCGACGGCGCGGTCGTGGCGCGCTCTCCTCCCTTCGACCGCGCGGCCACCGCGCGACACTCGCCTGGACTTCGGTCTGGGCGGGTCGTGCAATCCGTCGTGCATTTCCTCCTCTCTTTCGGATTTCTATCCCTCTATGCTCCCGTATTCCGATTTCCGAGGTATCTTCGGGTTTACGGAAGTAGGAACCCCGTATAATTTATGTTTGGACTCGAATTCTCGAGTTCATTGGTGTCGGGTTTCAGTGTACAATATTTACCTTTAATAGTTCTTTTTATTTAATTAATTTCCTTTAACTCCTTTTTAAGTTAAATCTCATTTCTCCTTTCCTTATCTTTATTTATTTCTTTATTTGCTGGTTTTATTTATTTATTGTATTTATTTTATTTATTGTTTATTTATCTAATTATTGTTTTATTTTATGTTGGAAAATTCTCGGGTATTACAGACATGAAGTTGGAAAGGATTAAGGAGAGCATTGCCAACGGAAAGGCAATAGGATTTGCTATCCATGAGGATGGAAGCATTCGTTTCAAGGGAAGGTGGTGCGTACCACAAAAATGTGTGGAACTGAAACAAAGACTGATGGAAGAAGGGCATAATACGCCTTACTCGGTCCACCCTGGAGGCGACAAGTTGTATAAGGACTTGAAGAAGATTTACTGGTGGCCGAGGATGAAGCAAGAAGTGGCAGAGTTTGTGGCAAGATGTCTCACATGCCAAAAGGTCAAAGTCGTATGCCAAAAACCCTTAGGTTTGATGCAACCATTGGAAATCCCAAATTGGAAGTAGGACAGTATTTCGATGGATTTTGTTTCGGGACTACCGCAATCACCTAGAGGGATGAATAAGATATGGGTGATTGTCGATAGGCTAACGAAGACGGCCATATTTATTTCTATGAAGGACACTTGGCCATGGACCAATTAGCAAGAGCGTATATTGACAATGTGGTACGACGACATGGGGTACCACATGACATCATCTCCGATAGAGACAGTAGATCTGTTTCTTACTTTTGGACTAAGCTGCAAAAAGCACTTGGTACGCAGATTAAGATGAGTACCGCGTTCCACCCGATGACGGATGGACAGACGGAGAGGACGATCCAAACGTTGGAGGACATGCAGAGAGCGTATGTCCTAGAATTTAAAGGAAGTTGGGAAAATCATTTACCCTTAATTGAATTTTCCTACAACAATAGTTACCATGCTAGCATTGGCATGGCACCGTTCGAAGCACTGTATGGACGAAAGTGCCGAAGTCCGCTAAGTTGGGAAGAGAGTAAGACTATGGTAGTGGGACCACAACTCGTTGAGGATATGGCTCAACAAATCAAGGTAATTCAAGGGAAGATGAAGGCGGCACAAGACCGACAGAAATGTTATGCCGACATGAGACGACAAGACCTAGAATTTCAAGTTGGAGATAAGGTCATGCTGAAGATATCACCGATGAAGGGCGTGATGCAGTTTGACAAACGAGGGAAGTTAAGTCCTCGATACATAGGACCTTACGAGATTCTAGAATGAGTCGGAAATTTAGCATATCGACTAGCCTTACCACCACCACTGGCTCGAGTTCATAATGTGTTTCATGTCTCGCAATTAAAGAAGTATGTGGCGGACCCGACATATGTACTTCAACCGGAAACGATTGAACTGGATGATGACTTGACCTACGAGGAGATTCCAGTGCAAATACTAGATGTCAAGGAGAGAGTAACAAGGAACAAGACCGTGAGAATGGTCAAGGTTCTTTGGTCTAACTACGAAGCAGAGACAGCAACGTGGGAATTGGAGGCAGACATGAAACAGCGTTACCCGACCCTGTTCCAAGATGAGGCGACCACAGTTATGGGGACATAACTGTAAGCTTAAGCAGGGGAGGGTGTAATAACCCAATAATATGTAACCCAAATAAACAAATTCAAATTGTTTTGAACTACGTAATGACTTGATCCCTTCACAGGATACGTAGGCAACTTGGAAATTTCAATTCTAAGTTCAGTCATAATTCTAACTTAGAAATGACACGACCTAGTTCCTAACTCGCGAGAAGCTAACACGTAACTTCGAGGATGAAGTTGATTTCTAAGGAGGGTAGACTGTAATACCCACGATTTTAATGGAATTAAATTCGATGAGCAAGAGAATTGTTAATTCCAAGAGCCCGTGAAGTCGGAAATAATTTTATTAGATAAATTATTACACGGGAGCCAAAAGTTGACGAACTAAAAGTCGACGAATTCAAACTCGACGGATTCAAGATTTCGAATACAAAATAATCTCGAGTCGAAATGAATTTAAATATTGGAATTCATAATCCTAGAACAACCCGGAAAAATCGAGCCCGGAAACGTAGAAGGATAGAAGTCCGAAAGAGAGGAGAAAAAGGCTCGACGGATCGCACGGCCCGGCCCAAGAGGCAGCCCTGCCGGGAGCCGCGCGGTCGTCGCGCGTTCTGGAGGGAAAATGCGCCGCGGCCACGCCATTCGACAGATTGCGATCAACCTACGCATTTTTTAGATTTCTTACCTTATTTTCGACCCGTAACGATGGAAAATCAATCCCAGGCCATGGAAGGGTATTAGGGACGAGATGGGACTGATCTTTGGCCATTTTATCAAATCCCATTCACCCCATTGTCTCCCATATTCTCTCTATTGTTCTCCCAAACCGAAAACCCCAAAATCCCTTGTGTTCTTGAATTTCCGACGACCAAATCCGAGCAAGGAGGCGTGTGGAGCAAGGATTCAAGGTTGCAGATTATTGGTGAGTGTTTATTAAGGTTCCCTACACCTTTTCGAATCCAAAATTTCGATTTAACTACGGATTATTCCTTGCGATTTCGGTTCGTGGCCAAAGGAGAAAGAAATCGTGTTGAGGAGATCCGTTCGTAGCAATCCGTAGACGCCGGACGATCCAGAGGCGACCTAGATCTCACTACAGTAAGTCAATGCCTTATGTATCAATCTCGGTGGCTTAGGATCGTTCATAACACTAGATTTAATAAAAAACCTAAAAATCGGACTTAAAGAACACACCTTTGCGCGTTTTCTGAAATCCAATAAAAACTCCTATTTCGAGAATCCAAAATGAAAAACTCCGAACTGAAGATTTGTTCCTAACATCTTAATCTAGATTTTGTCAAATTTTCAAGCATTTTCATCGAGTTTTGTTACCCCAAATCGCGTCTGACATTTTCTGAGCTTTTAAGAAATTTCCAAAAACCTGACGACATTCATATTCGAACTTGATGTGGATTTTTCTATCACTTTCGGTCCAAACTAATCTTTGATGTAAAAATGAAAGTTGTAGATAATTGTCTCAAGAATGTGTGGTTAAAATTTCGTGTGTTTTTGTTAACTTTGGACCTTCAAAGGATGATCTGATTGGCCTGCATTTTCGATAAAAATTCTGACAGATTTTCTATCCGAATTTGATGCATGAAACTGGTTTAATCCGGGATGTTTTCGGACAAAATGTCTTTAATAAAACTTGTTTATTTTTGTGTCGTGTATGTGCCTGTAAAGTTTTATAAATTTTGGAATCCGTTTGCTAGGTCGAAAACGAGTTTGAAAATTAGTGCGTTGTTTCTGAAATTATGACAGATTTTGCTTTTTGAAGAGATTGTAAAATTTCACTTGGTTCCTTACTTAATTTCGAGAAACTTAAACCACGAAATTTTTTCATTAGTATGTTTTTGAGATACTGTGCAAATTTCAAGTCAATCGCCTCTATATCGAATTTTTAAACTGGAAAGGCGTAAACTGTGGCAAAGACTTTGTTTTATATGTTGAAAAACTTGATTTTTGAAACGCGTGATTTGCGAGCTATGTCTAAATGATAAAAATATTTTCAAAAACCCATTAATCTAGGTTGAGCTAGATCTCCACGTGTTAAGTAGGGGATGAGTGTTTTGCAGGGTGTCCCTCTAGCTTGAAACTTCGGGCCTGAATGGACGAAATAAAATATACTGTGATACTGTGCCAAAACGGCAATTGAAAAACTAGTCTACACTCTCGGGTATATCCGTATGGGTTACCCGAGGCTCCGGAGTGGTACTGTGTATGACGCGATACGCGGATTGCTTCGGCAATTCTAAAACTTGATACTTGAGAAACTTGATACTTGAGAAAATTGTTTGTGGCGTCCTCTTCTTAGTTAATGGGGAAAATTAAAAGACTTAAATTTTTGAATTATGTATTTTACTCATGTTATTATTTATTTATTTATATCATGCTTTAAATTTATGCATATGCCTTAATTTTATTATTTGCCATGCGAATTATGCAAATTAAATTCTTGTCTATTAATTAGTCAAATTATATGTTTTAAATATGCATGCGTAATAATGCATTTTTAATTATTAAATTTTAAAACCCCTTTATTGCTATGTTTGGGATTGATTTACTCAGTATTTCTTAATACTGATAAACGTTGTTTTTATATTTTTCTGTTACAGAGTACGGAGAGTAAGCATGATCATTCATTGGGGGATAATTTTAAACATTTATTTCGTCGTTACTATGACTTGCATTTCGGGCCTGTTTAACCCGATGTTTTGGCCATGTCGGCCCATATTTAATTTCCGCTGCAAATTTATTTACTATCGTGCATGGATGTTATTACATTATTTTAATTTAAGTATTTCCGGACTTGTGTTTTTAAAACCATTTTCAAATAACTCTAGCCTTGCATCTCTTTAGCAAGCTCGAAGAAGTCGCGTCTTACTAGGGAGGTGTGGTGGTGGCATCCTGGCCTAGGTTACCAAAACTGGGGTGCTACAATCCTATAGAAAAAACAAAAATACCAAAACTTGCCCACCACAAGGCCGATAGACTGACCCAAAAGTGTACTGAATGAAAATCAAGAAAGCAGTGCAAGTCCTACTGAGAAGGAGGCAGCATCCCATCACCGAGTATGCGACGACGCATGGCGGCCCACTGGTCACGTGTGCGCACCAGGATGTCCGTCAGATGACGAAGTGCAGCAGCAGAAGCTCGGGCACGAGCAGATAGGAGAGGCCGACGAACCCTCGACAACTCAGCTGATAAGTCATGCTCATCTGCGGCTAAACGATCATGGCCAGCCCGCAATGCAGTAGCTCGAGTAGACATCTCGGCTAATCTAGGCTCGAGGGAAGCGAGTGATTTCTTGGCCCCCTGGATGGTACGCCATCTCTCCGAAATAATGCGCTCCACCTTCTGGATGTCGCGCTACGCCTGAGAAATGGTACTGTAGCTATGACTTGCAATTCTTCTGAACTCCACGGTCAGTAGATAACTGCTCATGCTGAGGGCGAATGGCCTCTAACAATGAACAGACCTCACGACATCGCGTCTCGAGATCAACAAGAAGTGTAAGATCCTGAGCAGGCTGGTCTGCAGTACTATTGAAAAAGGGATAGGAAAGGCACAAGTCGGAGATAAGCTCTGAGAAATCAGGGAAACTGGCATCTTCAACAAAGGTAGGGAGAACGCTAATGTCGCTGAGCAAGCCCTCGAGACTAGAAATCATCTCGGTAGAAAGTGGGCCAGTTTGGGTGGAAAGAAGGCGGTCAAACGCCTCACATGCCGAAGTGATGGCTCAACTAACGGGAGTGTGTACGCTCGAACCAAGAGTAGAAGAGGTCACGGGACCTGAAGGGTGATCTGCCATGTGCCTAAAGACGATGATATGTTAGTATGTCTCAAAGAAATTTAACAAGGACAAAGATGAGACAAAACATACCCCAGGAGTCGATGCATGATCAACACAACCAGCCGCAGGGACATGGGCGCCGACCACAGAGGAAGATGACGGATGTAACACCCCCATCTTCGGTGCAATAGAAAGACGGGATGCTACTCTAGATGTTGTCGGCTCCAGAGTGAAGGCTGGCCCCACAAACCAACATTAGCTCTTTCCAGTGCGCTTTGGCCTCACTCACGCACACCTTGGGAGACTTCCGAGGAGGTCACCCATCCTAAAATTACCCCAATGCAAGCACACTTAACTTTGGAGTTCTTATAGAATGGCTACCAAGAAAGAAATGTAACTTGTTGGTATGAGTAGCTTACTTCACTCCATTTAAGCCATTCTTCGGGTTATTACATTCCTCCCCCTTAAGATCGCAACATCCTCGTTGCTCTCGGCCATCCACATCCCATGGATGCCACAACCATCCACATCCCCGTGGATCTTTCACCCCACTAGGCGCCTGGATACCACAGCACGCGATCGCGGTCTGGCTATGATACCATCTGTAACACCCCCATCTTCGACGCATCAGAAAGACGGGATACTACTCTAAATGTTGCCGGCTCCAGAGTGAAGGCTGTCTCCACAAACCAACATGAGCTCTTTTTCAGTAAGCTTTGTCCTCACTCACGCACATCTGGGAGACTTCCAGGAGGCCACCCATCCTAAAATTACCCCAAGGCAAACACGCTTAACTTTGGAGTTCTTATAGAATGGCTACCAAGAAAGAAAGGTACCTTGTTGGTATGAGTAGCTTATTTCACTTCATTTAAGCCATTCTCCGGGGTATTACAACGGATCCGCAGGGTTTAGGGGACCTCAACTCTCTCAGAAGAAACCACACCTTACATATTTTTACTTTATGCCAGTTTTTCATTTCTGCAAGTTTGTTTTTCTTCCGTTCTTCCATTCCGCAAATTACATTCAACTACTGTTTTCTTTAATTTCTTGTAATTTCATTTCCGTTGTTGCTTTCCAGTTCAATTTCATTCTGTAATTCGCTACGTTGTTCAATCCAAATAGAGGTTTTATTCCTCCAAAAATTTCTTCGTTAACAAACCCACAATATATAATTTTTATAAAGAGATTAACTATAACTAAGGGGCAATATGTTCCTGGCTTCGGCTTTGCCAAAAAATAAGTAATATAGGCATCACAATAAACGATCAAAATTATAGTATTTGTTTGTAGTGGTGGTCTGTGGTTAAGTTTTGATACAAGGTTAAGGAAGTAATCAATTTTCTTATTACTCATCAAGAATAGAAGACTAGTACTATAAGTGTGATTACGATGACAAATTTTGAAAAAAGGCCATTCTATATAACAACTAAATAAGTAAATTATATAAATGAAAACTCTTAAAGCAAGTAGGAAATACTATTATAGATAATTCTACTACTAAATAAAAGCCCTTAACAATTTGCCCAGTCAAAGTCTAACTTATGTTGGATTTACAGTTTAGTAAAGATTTGAGTCTAATCTCTATTTACAGTCATAACTCATAATATTCCCCTATACAAAGAATGACTTGTTACTGATCCAAATACAGTATTTATGTCTTAGATGGTATCAAAGGTTAAAATTTATTCCTTCATCCCGAAACTATGCACTAATGGGTGCTCAAAAAAGTATACTCCTAGAGAATATTTGGCACCTTATTACTTAAAATAATGACCACTCGAAAATAAGAGTTTCATTGTTTGATGGCTTGGTGAAAGCAATCTTTTATTTTATTTTTTTCTTTTAATAAAAGTACAAACCTGATTTCCGAGGTTGAGTGCCTGATTTTGGAATATTGATTTAGCAAACTCAAGATTTTCATAACCAGAATATACCAACAAAATTGATCAATATATGTGGAACCATATTCACCCCAAGGACGGTGCTTCCCAAAAATAGTAGTACACTATTTTCACTTGCTTTAGCCTTTACTAGAGTAACCTTGTAGTCATTAGCCCATTTCATAACCTAATGAGATGTCATAGCAATTACCATTAAATTTTGTGATATATTGGTATTAAGTTTAGGGTTTCAGAAAGGCCGCTCAACATGGTAAGCTTGTAGGTTAGAGGGCATGCCTTGAAGCACTGTGCTTTCTATACTGTAATTAGGGTCTTTTCGGTATGCACGCAGAGTTGTAGATGGAGTTGGAGCTAGAGTTGCGTTGGGAGCTTCTGAAGCTTTTAGTTTTCAACTTTATATAAGTGTTTGGTAGAGGTAGCTGTATCTATCATAAAAAGTATAAAATGACAAAAGGACAAATATACATTTCATATAATTAATTAAACACTAAGTGAAATCCAACCTAGTGGAAAACACAATTAACCTAATGCAAACATAATTAATAAGAATAATAATGTAAGTTTAAAAACAAATTAATATAAAATGATAATCATTGTACCAAAAAAATTAGATAAAATAATACTATCATCGAGTACCTGCATTCCATATTGAAGATGCAATTCTGTTTTGGGTCTCCTTCATATTATTTTCTTCAGAGCAATGTTCGCCTCATGGGTGCGGATATTGTAAGTTCATCACACGGTATGTAATTTCGATGTTGATCTAACGTAATAAAAGCAAGTCCTCTTGAGAATTTCTGCTAATAAAGCAAGTCCTCTTGAGAATTTCTGCTAATGTAGTTATGCGACGGAAACACGGCCATGATAACATCAATTTGAGTTTGCACACTTAATTGGGTCATCCCACTCAACATCATTCAACGTTTCTTCAAGACTACAAAAGATCACTCAATACAATGTTGTAGAGATGAATGTGGACGATTGAAAGCTTCTTGATTGTTAGATGGCGGCTCATTTTCAAATTAAGATTGATGGTATCTAGTCTTTGAATCATAGTTATTAAGTGCTTGATCTTAAGATCTTACGACTTCACGATCATATTCCTTCAAACGATTCAAATCTTTGTAGGATATCACGATCCTATATGATTCGATCTTACCAAAATTGGAAATATGCTCTCATAATCTCATGTTTATCATAAAATCGATCTTAAATTTTATTTTAGACCGTTTATAGTGTTTACAGTGCTTTATCGCTTCATTTACCTAATAATATTCTATGTTATGGTTTTATTTGTTAATATGTATGATTATTTTTATCTATTATTGCAATCTGGTATGATATTAAAATTTAAATTCGATCTGACGATCCCAATCTTGCAAAGATAAAAACGATCAAAGCTAAGATCTTGATCTTGATACCTTGTTTTGAATATGGAACCAAATATCTGTTTTCTACATGGATACTCTTTATCAACCAAAATATATCTACCTTGAAAAATATTCAATAAATATATGAAGGCATGTAAATTATAGGGGTGAAAACGGGACGGATTGTAATACCCGAGAATCTTACAACATAAATAATAAATAAATACAATAAATAAATAAATAAATACAATAAATAAATAAATAAATATAATAAATAAACAAATAAACAAATATAATAAATAAATAAACATAGAAGAAATAAATATAGACGAAATGGGAAATGAGAATACCCGGACGTGTTCCCTGAGGACGTTCCGGGCATGCCACCTGAGAGAGATCTTGAATTCACTATAGATCTCATTCCGGGGACAGAGCCTGTCTCAAAAACTCCGTACCGGATGGCACCACTGGAAATGAAGGAGTTAAAGGAACAACTCGAGGAACTATTAGGAAAATGTTACATAAGACCGAGTACGTCCCCTTGGGGAGCACCGGTTTTATTTGTCAAGAAGAAAGACGGAGGACTACGTCTTTGCATAGATTATCGGGGATTAAACGAAGTGACCATCAAGAATAAATACCCCCTACCGAGAATAGAGGATCTGTTTGATCAACTGAAGGGAGCTTCAGTATTCTCGAAGATCGATTTGCGATCTGGGTATCATCAATTGAGGATCGCCGAGAAGGACATTCCGAAGATGGCGTTTCGAACGCGATATGGCCATTACGAGTTTACAGTGTTATCCTTCGGGTTAACAAATGCTCCAGCCATGTTCATGAATCTCATGAACAACGTGTTCCGAGAATTGTTAGATCAGTGCGTCGTAGTGTTCATCGACGACATCCTGATCTACTCAAAGAGCGAGGAAGAGCATGCCCAACACTTACATCAAGTGTCAGAAATCTTGCGAAGAAATCAGCTATATGGCAAGCTGTCGAAATGCGATTTCTGGTTGAAAGAAGTGGCATTTCTCGGACACATAGTATCCGTTGATGGAGTATCAGTGGATCCGGCAAAGGTTTCTGTCGTAACGGAGTGGGGTACTCCGAGGAGTCCAACGGAAATAAGGAGTTTCCTTGGATTAGCTGGGTATTATAGACGATTTGTGAAGGACTTTTCAAGGATTGCACATCCTTTAACCCAGCTACTGAAGAAAGGAGCAAAATACGAGTGGACCGAAGCGTGTGAGACTGCGTTTCAAGAGCTGAAGAAACGACTCACAACCACACCCGTATTAACACTACAATCAGAGAATGGTGACTTCGAAGTTTACAGCGATGCTTCGAAGGAAGGTTTAGGTTGTGTCTTGATGCAAGACTCGAGAGTCGTAGCGTACGCATCACGCCAACTAAAACCTCACGAGGAGAATTATCCGACACATGACCTGGAGTTGGCAGCGGTCGTTTTCGCTCTAAGGATATGGAGACATTATCTTTATGGGCGGAAGTGTCGAATGTTCACCGACCACAAGAGCTTGAAATATATATTCACTCAGAAGGAGTTGAATTTGAGACAGCGAAGGTGGTTGGAACTTATTAAAGACTACGATTTAGAGATAGCATACCACGAGGGGAAGGCGAATGTGGTAGCATATGCCCTAAGTCGGAAAACCCAACACGTGACAAACTCGTTGGTAATTCCGCCGGCATTGTACATGGAGTTAGCAAGGTTGGAGTTAGAACTTGTGCATCCTGGCACAGTGAGAGAAACGATCAATGCAATGGTCGTAGAAACTCCAATATTGGACGAGATTCGACTCGCTCAACCGGGCGATCCGAAACTCGAAAAGATAAAAGGGTATATTGCCGAAGGAAAGGCAATAGGATTTGCTGTCCGCGAGGATGGAAGCATCCGTTTTAAAGGGAGATGGTGTGTGCCCCTTAAATTTGTCGAGTTGAAACAAAGGTTGATGGAGGAAGGGCACAACACGCCATATTCCGTACATCCCGGAGGTGACAAGCTATACAAAGATCTGAAGAAGATCTATTGGTGGCCGGGAATGAAGAAGGAAGTGGCAAACTTCGTGGCGAAATGCCTCACCTGCCAAAAGGTTAAGGCAGTGCGACATAAACCCTTAGGATTGATACAACCACTAGAGATTCCAAGTTGGAAGTGGGATAGCATCTCAATGGACTTTGTCTCGGGATTACCTCGATCACCTAAAGGCACGAACAAAATTTGGGTGATTGTGGATAGGCTAACGAAGACATCCATATTCATCCCAATGAAAGACACGTGGACAATGGACCAATTGGCCCGAGCCTACATCGATAATGTGGTACGACGACATGGAGTACCACATGATATCATTTCCGATAGAGACAGTAGATTTGTCTCTCATTTTTGGACAGAGATACAAAAAGCTCTCGGTACCCAAATCAAAATGAGCACCGCATTCCACCCGATGACGGATGGACAAACCGAGAGGACAATCCAAACACTAGAAGACATGCTGAGAGCATGCGTGTTGAAATTTAAGGGAAATTGGGAATCTCATTTACCCTTAATTGAGTTTTCCTATAATAATAGCTACCATGCTAGCATCGGCATGGCACCTTTCGAGGCGTTGTATGGACGAAAGTGCCGAAGCCCGTTGAGCTAGGAAGAAAACGATAACTCCGTGGTGGTGGGACCACAACTTATCGAAGACATGGCTCAACAAATCAAAGTGATTCAAGGGAAAATGGAAGCCGCACAAGACCGTTAAAAGAGTTACGCCGATGTGAGACGACGAGACCTAGAATTTCAAGTGGGAGATAGGGTCATGCTAAAGATATCACCCATGAAGGGGGTGATGCGCTTTGGCAAGAGAGGGAAGTTAAGTCCTCGATATATAGGACCTTACGAAATTCTAGAACGAGTCGGAACTCTAGCTTACCAACTGGCTTTACCGCCACAAGTAGATCGAGTTCATAATGTCTTCCATGTCTCACAACTAAAGAAGTATGTGCCGGACCCGACACATGTACTTCAACCGGAGATAATTGAGCTCGATGAAAACTTGACTTATGAAGAAGTCCCAGTGCGTATTCTTGACACTAAGGAACGAGTAACGAGGAACAAAACCGTAAAAATGATCAAGGTTCTTTGGTCGAACCACGAAAGTGAGACGGCAACTTGGGAAGTAGAATCCGACATGAGAGAACGCTACCCGAAATTGTTCCAAACCGATACCGACACAGTTATGGGGACATAACTGCAATCTTAAGGAGGAGAGGATGTCATACCACCTATTTTTCATGCATCCTTGTAAACTTTTGAACTACGTTATGGCTTGATCCCTTTACCGGGTACGTAGGCAGCTTAGAAGTCTTAATTCTAAGTTCAGTCACGAAATAATAAAATAAACAAAAGACCTTAAGCACGAGAAAAGCCGAAACACAACTTCGAGGACGAAGTTGATTCTTAAGGAGGGTAGACTGTAATACCCGAGAATTTTACAACATAAATAAATAAATAAATACAATAAATAAATAAATACAATAAATAAATATAATAAATAAACAAATAAACAAATATAATAAATAAATAAACATAGAAGAAATAAATATAGACGAAATGGGAAATGAAATTAATTAAGAAGATTAATTTAAACAAAAGAAATTAAGTAAAGTGAAAGGGTGATTTAATCAATTATCGGGTTCCCATGTACCCCATATAAATGAACTCGAGAATTCGAGCCAAAATGTAACATTTGATCCGAAAGAAATAACGACACGAAATAGGAACCCGGAGAGAGTCCGGAAATTGGAATCCGGGAGCATAGAGGGATAGAAACCCGAAAGAGAGGCGGAAAAGCACGACGGATCGCACGACCCGCCCGGACCAGAGTCCAGGCGCTAGTCGCGCGCTGACCGCTCGCTAACATGGGAAAAGGCGCGCCAACCCCGCGCCAAGGGACAGATTCGCCCGTTGCGTGAATCTCTCGCCCGAACGCGGATTTTTCGACTTTCGGTTGAACATCTCTCGACTCAAGACCCTTAGGGTCAGATTTTGGACGCCCTAGGACCTAGACATCTATAAATAAACCCCCTCGGAAGCCTAAACTCTTTTTAAAAACCCTACGATACTCTCTACACACACAAGTCGAAATCCCGGAGTCTACGAAGGCATCGAACACCAAGGCAGCAGCTTTGGACGAAAATCAAAGGATCTCCGACGTGTGATAAGTTCTAGTCCATCAGATCCTTCTTAGTTTCAATCCGAAAACGGATTATAACCCCCGTCTCTTTCCTCTTTACACCTTGAATTGGATCTAGAACGTAGAACCCGACGAACGGAGAGGAGAAACGGTGATCTGGAAGCCACGCCTCCGAAATAGACATCCCGGACGTTCACAAATCAGTAAGTTAACTCTTACATGGTTTTGGGAGGTTTTAAAACATTCGAAACTAAAAGATTTAACAAGAACTCGTAAATCTGCCAACTTATATTTTCTACCGACGCAACAGTTTTGATGAATTTTTCCGAACCTTAAAACGACTTCAAACGGAAAAACTTAAAACACGAAAAACATTTCTAAGGCCTAGATCTATCTACTGTAAATGTTTTAGAATTTTTAGATATGATTTGACATGCGAAAACCAACCGAAACCGAACTGCTTGAATCTAGATCTTGAAATTCTTGACAGAACTTAGGTATGATCTTGGTCACGTTTTTGACATAGGTTCCAGACCGATTTAGATCTTTGGCCAAACATGAAAGTTGTAGATAATTGTCTTAAGATGGTCTCTATAAAATTTCATCGAATTTGGAGTTGAATTGCTATGGTAGAAGTTGAAATCTTTAAACTGTGATACATTAAATTCGGACAGAATTGTACTTCTGCGAAAATTGGTGTTTTTGACCTGTTTAGGTATCTCGGATTGAAAAAGTTAAAACACGAAAGTTGTAGATCTCGACGTTTCTGAGTCAGTCGTGAAATTTTGGAATTTTTGGAATTAAATCTGATTTTAGACGAATTTTAGAGTAAACTGTGGTTTACCGGAAACAAAATCTTGAAATCTTGTTGAAACATGGAATTAACCTTTAGGGTTGAAATGAGTTGAGATACTATTTTTAAATAAAGATAATCGAGATCAGATTTCTAAAATTAAATCCCCTTACAAACTTGATAAATTAAAATCAGGGGTGAGTGCTCTGCAGGGTGCCCCCTAACGATTCACTTCGTGCCGTAATGGACGATGGTGACCCCGCGCGCTAAACTTGAAATATGATATTGCCAAAACGGCGAAATATAGAGCCTACACTCTCGAGAATATTCACATGGGTTTCCCGAGGCTCCGGAGTGGTACTGGGTATGGCTGATACGGTTGCGGCCGCCGGGCTACCGGCTAAACTTGTTGACATCGCGATGCTATCGTGAAACTTTGAAATACTGAATCGGGGATGTAATGGGGATACTAAATTAAATTAAATTAGATTAAATTATGTTGTTGTCCAATTAAATTATTTAAATGCTTTATTTAAATTATGGCTATTATTCTAAGTCATGCGGAATGTGTTATTAAATAGAGCCCTGAAATAAATAATGCTATTGGATAGTTGATTAGATTAAATTGAATATTATGTTATTATCATGGTTTTACTTAAATATTAAAATTAATGGCTTTTAAACCCTACGATCATGCATGTGTTAACTTACTCAGCAAGTTGTGCTGACCCAAACCATTTTTATTCCTTTTCTTACAGAATATGTGGAATGAGCATGTGTGAGCACGAACCATGCATGGGGTTTTTGGGAAATATTATTTTGCTTTTAAATTCGTACTTTAGACTATATTATGAACGGGCCTGTTTAACCCGTGTTTTGGCAATGTCGGCCCTATTTATATTTTCCGCTGCGATACTGTACTAAACCAATTATTTCCGCTGCACTATGATATTACTATTTTCGAATTATATTGTATGTGCTGTTTTGAATGATTTAAATGTTTTAAATACTGCAATACCTAGCCTTGCATCTCTTTAGTAAGCTCGGAGAAACCGTGTCTTACTAGGGAGATGTGGCGGTGACATCCCGACCTGGGTGACCAAAAACTGGGGTGTTACAAGTTGGTATCAGAGCCCGGCTAGTTTTAAACTATTATTTTTTTAAACCATTATTATTTTTAAACTATTATTAATATTTCGACTATTATTTTAAATTTTAAAGTATTAATTCCATGGAGAAATTTTTATTTTAAAACCCATGGGAAAAAAATATGTATATATATAGTGCATGAATTATTTTCGGGGGGGAAAACATCATTTGCATTTACATATTGCATCTCTTCTATGAACCTAGAATCTTGGCGAATTGAACTTAGAATCTTGGCAAACTTGAACTTAGAATCTTGGCGAATTGAACTTAGAATCTTGGCGAATTTAACTTAGAATCTTGGCGAATATTAACTTAGATCTCTTGCTTGCGCTAGATGGCTAGTCAAGACATGATGCAGTTGATGGTCAGGATGATGAGCGTTCATCTTGATTCCCACCAAACCTTAGAGCAAATGAAGTACCGTATGGCTCAACTGGAGGCCAATTTACATCACATGGGCAACTTGAGAGAGGCAGATCATCACCGCATAAACCAACTCGAACGCCAAGTCCAAACCCTCACTACACAAAACTTAATACTAAAGGAATACATCGATGCCCACGGGCAAGACTTGAACACTATCTTTGACGAGCTACTGCCGCCGAGTTCGGAGGAGGAAGATCTGGAGGAAGATCCTGCTACCCCACCGGAGGACGTCATGAGACGCTAGGGATTCTATTATTAGATACTATTTTGCTAGGAAAATATTTCTACTTTTGTACTAAAATCTCTTTTGAGGAAATAAAATGCCCGATTTATTTATAATAAATCGAAAAAAAAATCTGACAGATCTGTCCGTACAGCAGTGCGAAAAAAAAAATCGAAATAAGAACAAATTAAAATAAAACCCCGAAGCGTACGACGCTTCTTAGTTCGATCGAGCGCCACGTGCTAAATTGCAAACCACATATACATTATAGAAATTGCTTAGACTATATGTTAAATTCACAAGTTCTAATCTACCCTATTTGTACCAGAATGGCACCTAGAGGAAGAGGAAGAGGAAGAACCCAACCTGCTCCCCTAACCACCACTGAAATGCCTACTGAGACACCACCAAACATCACTGAACCGATTCAACCTGAGATGGAACAACCCCAAGGTGCGCAAGACGCCCCCGCACCGAACAATGTGGGCGATCGTCTTAGGACGATAGAGGAGGTGTTGATTGCGCTCGGGAATGCGCAAGTCAACCAGGGTCAAGCTGCGGCGGTACCTCCGCTCCAAGCTCGCCCTAACTATCTGGCAATGGTGAATCCCTACCAGCCACCCCACTACGCTGGTGAGGAGGATCCAGCTAAACTGGAAGAGTGGATCCGGACCTTCGACAAGCTGCTGGTAGCAGTTAAATGTCCGGAAGGAGAAAGAGTGCATGTCGCCTCATACTACTTGGGAGGCGAAGCTGACGACTGGTGGCAGGCGACGCAAGCCAAACTGACTGAAGATGACGAGCCCTACTCGTGGATGGAGATGATGGAACTACTCAGGGATCGATTCTATCCCTTGAGTACTAAAGCTGCCATGTACGAAGAGTTCCTG
The DNA here is from genome assembly GCA_030278955.1 of Hygrophila difformis. Lineage (NCBI taxonomy): Eukaryota > Viridiplantae > Streptophyta > Magnoliopsida > Lamiales > Acanthaceae > Hygrophila > Hygrophila difformis. Next base: position 32,264,912 of record JAOANR010000009.1, on the reverse strand, counting down.
TCGTTGAAGCAAGGAGGCCAAACAGTGCAAGAATACTACACACGCTTCAAGGAGCTGGTGAGGTTCGCACCAAGGCTAGTGCCTACTGATGCGGAAAAGGCACAGAAGTTCGAGATGGGGCTGAACCTGTCTGTGCGCGAGGTGATCGCGGGGGTACAGTACCCCGATTTGCAAGCTGTGTATGACTGCGCTGTGGCGGTAGCACGTGTGCAGCAGCTGAAGAGAAGGGTGAGTGGGGAGTCCAGTAGGGGTCCCCTGTAACACCCCGGATTTGATAACCCAGGCCAGGATGTCACCGCCACACCTTCCCAAGCAAGACGCGAACCATTTCGAGCTCACTTGAGAAGATGCTAAGGCTAAGTTGTACCAATACTTAAAAATAATTTAAAAACCATTCAATAAGTGCCCGAATGTTTAAATCAGAGTTAAGTCTAACATACATAATTTAAAACAGTGCGGAAGCTAAATAGGGCCAAACACGGCCAAAACATAAGTTTGGATTTCGTAAAAGAATTAAAAAAACAAGTGCGACAAGTCTTCGGAAATTCCCGTCCCAAATGTAAATGCATGCGCTAATCTTCAACATCTGAAAAAAAATAGAGACAACGTATCTATCAGTACAACGGTACTGAGTAAGTTAATGTATAGCATAACAAATTTTAAAGTTTTTAGAAGAGAGATTTAAAGATAGAATTTGTAATTTAAAAGGGAAGGTCGAGTAAAAATAATTCCGGAAGAATCTTACACTTTACCATACGAATAATATATCATTATTCATTTTTGATCAAGAACAACCATTCTTGGGGAATCAAACCCACAAGAGCTCAAACATAATTCTTTTACCAATGTTTCCATATGATCGAGGATATCATTGTGTCCAGAACTCAAATACCTTCGTTTACCATTGTTCATTATGATCGAGGACACCTCGTCCTTGGGGAATCGAACCCGCAAGAACTCAATATACATCCTAGGGAATTGAACCCATAGGAGTCAACAATATCCTGGGGAATCGAACCCGCAGGAATAACATACACCTTGGGGAATCGAACCCACAAGGCAAGTGAAAGTAGCGGACCCTATACAGACACACTCCGGAGCCCTAGATAACCCATACGGATACATCTAGGAGTATAGACTCATACAATCACGCAACAATATTTCCTTGGCGCCGTTTTGGCCACCAAAAAGAGGGGGCGGCCCAACGAGCTCACGCCAAGTGCACTTACCCTCCAAAATTGGGCATCTAACTCGATCAAAACTCACAAAGTTTCAAAATCCACATTTTAATCTTTACAACACATGTCTACATTTCCAGAATTCATAAGATTCATAAAAGAGTAGCAATCGACTCAATAACCATCAAAACGTACGAAACCAAGTTTTACCGGTAAGATCACACTGTAGCAGTTTTCAAAATCGTATTAGGAAATGTAGTAAAACTTTGTGGAAAATTCTGAAAATTTTACAGGTGCTAGGAGACATCAAAATAAACATTTTTCTCAGAAATAGGCCTTAGCAAATTCGGACTCTAAGTCGCTCAAAAAAAATCATTTCAGAAACTCATTTTCAAAAGAGTGCAAAGATCACTGTTCATTCGACCACAGTTTGTTTGAAAATCCATAACAATTCGAGGGTTGATCCAAAAATTCTGAAATTTCACAGGAGTAAACTAGACACATAGATGAACAATTTTCATGAAGAAGCTAACCATCAAAAACGACCATAGCTAGGAGAAATATGAACTACAAAACTGAACATGCTAGAAATTGAAATCTGTCAACATGTGCAGCAGAAAATACCAGATCTATTTTCGACGACCAAATCAAGTCCAAAAATTATGAAAATTTACAGGGATCATCTTTAAAGTGTTAGGTACATTTTTCATTTAGACAAGTTCTTCCAAAAACGAAAGGATCTAGGCAAGAAAAGCACAACAAAAAAATCTACTCGGAAGAAACCCTAAAAGACAGTTTTGGCATAGGATGAAAATCGAACTACAACTCAAAGAATACTCAACCAAAAGCTCTAAAATTCGAGATGCACAACACTAACTTACATATCAAGAGATTAGTGTCAAAATCCTCCTTGGTTGCTCCAAAATCAACCAACACAGTCCCACTCTTCCACAATCTATCGAATGGATCCTATTTTGGTTTTGATGGAAGAAAGTTTGATGTTAGGACTAGAAATCCGACTCTAAGGACAAGGATTTGGATTAGAAACCTTACCCACTTGTAGAAGAAGGGATTAGGACCTCCCAATTCGTCCAAGGCCTCAAGAACAAGAACAAAACCCACACAATCTCACCAACTCTCCAGTGGAAAATCTGAAATTCGGATTATGGAATGAGGGGTGGTTTTGGGGCTGTTTAAGGCTTGTTTATGGAGGGTTTAGAGTTCCAAAAAGAACCTTAATGAACATTGGAAGTGTGGGAACAAATTAACTTCAGTCAAGGCTCGAAAATAGAGCCCACCAACCTCATTCATCCCACCTACTTCCACCATGGTTCAATGAATCCACTTTTATGCATGCATCCTCCATTTTCCAACTATGTAAATGTTTTAATACACCCAAAATCTATCCAAGAGTGTCCAAATACATCCTCAAGAGTGTGGTAACTGAATTTGGATAGATTGAATCATCCATCCTCGAAAATTGGAGCAAAAACGCGTGCAATGCTTGGAACTGTCGCCTGCCGCCGCCGACGCGGGGTTCACGCGCCGCGCGCCACCGCCGCGCGGCCTCCTGCTGCGCGGGCTTCTCTCTTTTTTTTTTTTTATATATATGATTTTTTTTTGTCTTCAAAAATCATAATATAAATTATCCATGATTGTTGGATAATCCGATAACTCTCTTCGAGTTGCTATCGTCCGAAAATATTTAATTCCGCTCTCTAGGAATTATTTCGGTTTGCGATAATTAAATCCAATTCTTTAATTTTTGGATTTAAATTCTCGACGTCGATTTCTCGGGTATTACATCCCCAAGACAAGAGAAGCCGGGACTCAAGAAACGAGACCAACACTGGAAGGAACGAACAGCGCAGAGGGTCGAATAGGCCCCAACAAAACAACATTGGGAGGAGGTTCAACCAAAAAGATCCGGTACCACCTTGCCCGAGATGTGGACGACCCCATTTGGCAAGGGGATGCCCGCAACAGGGCGCCTGTTTCCGATGTGGTTGAATGGGTCACGTTCGACGGGATTGCCGAACCAGGATCGAGAACATAACAAAAAGGGGACGATTTGGTCACGGGGCAAGAACCGCCTCAAAATTAAAACGGACGAAACGGGAATAACCAAGTGTACAGACCCCCTCAAAATAGGCCGCAGAACCAAAACCAGAACCAACGACCTCCGCCCCCTCAGAATCAAAACCAACAACAAAATCAGCAGCCGAATGCGAATCAGCAGGGCAATCAGGGACGCCCTATGGGGAGGCTTAACGTGGTGAATCAAGCGGACGTGCATGCGTAAGGACAAGTGATGGGAGGTACATTTTATGTTTTGAATACGCCCCTTAGAATTCTGTTTGATTCTGGAGCTAGTTGCTCGATTATAGCATCAAGGATAGTGCCTGGGTTAGATCTACCTAAGTGCGAGAGAATTAGCTTAGGAATGCAATTGCCTTCTGGAGAAGTAGTATCTTGCTCTAAACGATATAACGGAATTCCTATAGTGATAAAGAACGTAAAATTCTTCGCGAACTTAGTAGAATTTAACTTAAGAGACTTTGACATCATACTGGGGATGGATTGGTTATCCCAGTATAGGGCGGTGATCGAATGCCAAAAGCAAAAGATCACCTTGTCAAAAAGTAGGGGAAAGAGAGTTATCTTTTACTCTCAGCCCCCTAAGAAGAGTAACAAAATCGTTAGTACACTTAAACTGAGTAACTTGATGCGTAAGGGGTATGAACTTTATGCGTGCTATGTGCACAACCTTGAGGCGGAAGAGAACAAGGTTGATAGCATACCAGTGGTAAGAGAATACCCGGACGTGTTCCCTGAGGACGTTCCGGGCATGCCACCTGAGAGAGATCTTGAATTCACTATAGATCTCATTCCGGGGTCAGAGCCTGTCTCAAAAGCTCCGTACCAGATGGCACCACTGGAAATGAAGGAGTTAAAGGAACAACTCGAGGAACTATTAGGAAACGGTTACATAAGACCGAGTACGCCCCTTGGGGAGCACCGGTTTTATTTGTCAAGAAGAAAGACGGAGGACTACGTCTTTGCATAGATTATCGGGGATTAAACCAAGTGACCATCAAGAATAAATACCCCCTACCGAGAATAGAGGATCTGTTTGATCAACTGAAGGGAGCTTCAGTATTCTCGAAGATCGATTTGCAATCTGGGTATCATCAATTGAGGATCGCCGAGAAGGACATTCCGAAGACGGCGTTTCGAACGCGATATGGCCATTACGAGTTTACAGTGTTATCCTTCGGGTTAACAAATGCTCCGGCCATGTTCATGAATCTCATGAACAACGTGTTCCGAGAATTGTTAGATCAGTGCGTCGTAGTGTTCATCGACGACATCCTGATCTACTCAAAGAGCGAGGAAGAGCATGCCCAACACTTACATCAAGTGTTAGAAATCTTGCGAAGAAATCAGCTATATGGCAAGCTGTCGAAATGCGATTTCTGGTTGAAAGAAGTGGCATTTCTTGGACACATAGTATCCGTTGATGGAGTATATCAGTGGATCCGGCAAAGGTTTCTGCCGAAACGGAGTGGGGTACTCCGAGGAGTCCAACGGAAATAAGGAGTTTCCTTGGATTAGCTGGGTATTATAGACGATTTGTGAAGGACTTTTCAAGGATTGCACGTCCTTTAACCCAGCTACTGAAGAAAGGAGCAAAATACGAGTGGACCGAAGCGTGTGAGACTGCGTTTCAAGAGCTGAAGAAACGACTCACAACCACACCCGTATTAACACTACCATCAGAGAATGGTGATCTCGAAGTTTACAGCAATGCTTCGAAGGAAGGTTTAGGTTGTGTCTTGATGCAAGACTCGAGAGTCATAGCGTACGCATCACGCCAACTAAAACCTCACGAGGAGAATTATCCGACACATGACCTGGAGTTGGCAGCGGTCGTTTTTGCTCTAAGGATATGGAGACATTATCTTTATGGGCGGAAGTGTCGAATGTTCACCGACCACAAGAGCTTGAAATATATATTCACTCAGAAGGAGTTGAATTTGAGACAGTGAAGGTGGTTGGAACTTATTAAAGACTACGATTTAGAGATAGCATACCACGAGGGGAAGGTGAATGTGGTAGCCGATACCCTAAGTCGGAAAACCCAACACGTGACAAACTCGTTGGTAATTCCGCCGGCATTGTACATGGAGTTAGCAAGGTTGGAGTTAGAACTTGTGCATCCTGGCACAGTGAGAGAAACGATCAATGCCATGGTCGTAGAAACTCCAATATTGGACGAGATTCGACTCGCTCAACCGGGCGACCCGAAACTCGAAAAGATAAAAGGGTATATTGCCGAAGGAAAGGCAATAGGATTTGCTGTCCACGAGGATGGAAGCATCCGTTTTAAAGGGAGATGGTGCGTGCCCCTTAAATGTGCCGAGTTGAAACAAAGGTTGATGGAGGAAGGGCACAACACGCCATATTCCGTACATCCCGGAGGTGACAAGCTATACAAAGATCTGAAGAAGATCTATTGGTGGCCGGGAATGAAGAAGGAAGTGGCAAACTTCGTGGCGAAATGTCTCACCTGCCAAAAGGTTAAGGCAGTGCGACATAAACCCTTAGGATTGATGCAACCACTAGAGATTCCAAGTTGGAAGTGGGATAGCATCTCAATGGACTTTGTCTCGGGATTACCTCGATTACCTAAAGGCATGAACAAAATTTGGGTGATTGTGGATAGGCTAACGAAGACAGCCATATTCATCCCAATGAAAGACACGTGGACTATGGACCAATTGGCCCGAGCCTATATCGATAATGTGGTACGACGACATGGAGTACCACATGATATCATTTCCGATAGAGACAGTAGATTTGTCTCTCATTTTTGGACAGAGTTATAAAAAGCTCTCGGTACCCAAATCAAAATGAGCACCGCATTCCACCCGATGACGGATGGACAAACCGAGAGGACAATCCAAACACTAGAAGACATGCTGAGAGCATGCGTGTCGGAATTTAAGGGAAATTGGGAATCTCATTTACCCTTAATTGAGTTTTCCTATAATAATAGCTACCATGCTAGCATCGGCATGGCACCTTTCGAGGCATTGTATGGACGAAAGTGCCGAAGCCCGTTGAGCTGGGAAGAAAACGATAAGTCCGTGGTGGTGGGACCACAACTTATCGAAGACATGGCTCAACAAATCAAAGTGATTCAAGGGAAAATGGAAGCCGCACAAGACCGTCAAAAGAGTTACGCCGACGTGAGACGACGAGACCTAGAATTTCAAGTGGGAGATAGGGTCATGCTAAAGATATCACCCATGAAGGGGGTGATGCGCTTTGGCAAGCGAGGGAAGTTAAGTCCTCGATATATAGGACCTTACGAAATTCTAGAACGAGTCGGAACTCTAGCTTACCGACTGCTTTACCGCCACAAGTAGATCGAGTTCATAATGCCTTCCATGTCTCACAACTAAAGAAGTATGTGCCGGACCCGACACATGTACTTCAATCGGAGATAATTGAGCTCGATGAAGACTTGACTTATGAAGAAGTCCCAGTGCGTATTCTTGACACTAAGGAACGAGTAACGAGGAACAAAACCGTCAAAATGATCAAGGTTCTTTGGTCGAACCACGAAAGTGAGACGGCAACTTGGGAAGTAGAATCCGACATGAGAGAACGCTACCCGACATTGTTCCAAACCGATACCGACACAGTTATGGGGACATAACTGCAATCTTAAGGGGGAGAGGATGTCATACCACCTATTTTTCGTGCATCCTTGTAAACTTTTGAACTACGTTATGGCTTGATCCCTTTACCGGGTACGTAGGCAGCTTAGAAGTCTTAATTCTAAGTTCAGTCACGAAATAATAAAATAAACAAAAGACCTTAAGCACGAGAAAAGCCGAAACACAACTTCGAGGACGAAGTTGATTCTTAAGGAGGGTAGACTGTAATACCCGAGAATTTTACAACATAAATAAAAAAATAAATACAATAAATAAATAAATACAATAAATAAATATAATAAATAAACAAATAAACAAATATAATAAATAAATAAACATAGAAGAAATAAATATAGACGAAATGGGAAATGAAATTAATTAAGAAGATTAATTTAAACAAAAGAAATTAAGTAAAGTAAAAGGGTGATTTAATCAATTATCGGGTTCCCGTGTACCCGATATAAATGAACTCGAGAATTCGAGCCAAAATGTAACATTTGATCCGAAAGAAATAACGACACGAAATAGGAACCCGGAGAGAGTCCGGAAATTGGAATCCGGGAGCATAGAGGGATAGAAACCCGAAAGAGAGGCGGAAAAGCACGACGGATCGCACGACCCGCCCGGACTGGAGTCCAGGCGCTAGTCGCGCGCTGACCGAGCGCTAACATGGGAAAAGGCGCGCCAACCCCGCGCCAAGGGACAAATTCGCCCGTTGCGTGAATCTCTCGCCCGAACACGGATTTTTCGACTTTCGGTTGAACGTCTCTCGACTCAAGACCCTTAGGGTCAGATTTTGGACGCCCTAGGACCTAGACATCTATAAATAAATCCCCTCGGAAGCCTAAACTCTTTTTCAAAACCCTACGATACTCTCTACACACACAAGTCGAAATCCCGGAGTCTACGAAGGCATCGAACACCAAGGCAGCAGCTTTGGACGAAAATCAAAGGATCTCCGACGTGTGGTAAGTTCTAGTCCATCAGATCCTTCTTAGTTTCAATCCGAAAACGGATTATAACCCCGTCTCTTTCCTCTTTACACCTTGAATTGGATCTAGAACGTAGAATCCGACGAACGGAGAGGAGAAACGGTGATCTGGAAGCCACGCCTCCGAAATAGACATCCCGGACGTTCACAAATCAGTAAGTTAACTCTTACATGGTTTTGGGAGGTTTTAAAACATTCGAAACTAAAAGATTTAACAAGAACTTGTAAATCTGCCAACTTATATTTTCTACCGACGCAACAGTTTTGATGAATTTTTCCGAACCTTAAAACGACTTCAAACGGAAAAACTTAAAACACGAAAAACGTTTCCAAGGCTTAGATCTATCTACTGTAAATTTTTGAGAATTTTCAGAGATGATTTGTTATGCGAAAACCAACCGAAACCGAACTGCTTGAATCTAGATCTTGAAATTCTTGACAGAACTTAGGTATGATCTTGGTCACGTTTTTGACATAGGTTCCAGACCGATTTAGATCTTTGGCCGAACATGAAAGTTGTAGATAATTGTCTTAAGATGATCTCTGTAAAATTTCATCAAATTTGGAGTTGAATTGCTATAGTAGAATTCGAAATCTTTAAACTGTGATACATTAAATTCGGACAGAATTGTACTTCTGCGAAAATTGGTGTTTTTGACCTGTTTAGGTATCTCGGATTGAAAAAGTTAAAACATGAAAGTTGTAGATCTCGACATTTCTGTGTCACTCATGAAATTTTGGAATTTGTGGAATTAAATCTGATTTTAGACGAATTTTAGAGTAAACTGTGGTTTACCGGAAACAAAATCTTGAAATCTTGTTGAAACATGGAATTAACCTTTAGGGTTGAAATGAGTTGAGATACTATTTTTAAATAAAGATAATTGAGATCAGATTTCTAAAATTAAATCCCCTTACAAACTTGATAAATTAAAATTAGGGGTGAGTGCTCTGCAGGGTGCCCCCTAACGATTCACTTCGTGCCGTAATGGACGATGGTGACCCCGCGCGCTAAACTTGAAATATGATATTGCCAAAACGGCGAAATATAGAGCCTACACTCTCGAGAATATCCACATGGGTTTCCCGAGGCTCCGGAGTGGTACTGGGTATGGCTGATACGGTTGCGGCCGCCGGGCTACCGGCTAAACTTGTTGACATCGCGATGCTATCGTGAAACTTTGAAATACCGAATCGGGGATGTAATGGGGATATTAAATTAAATTAAATTAGATTAAATTATGTTGTTGTCCAATTAAATTATTTAAATGCTTTATTTAAATTATGGCTATTATTCTAAGTCATGCGGAATATGTTATTAAATAGAGCCCTGAAATAAATTATGCTATTGGATAGTTGATTAGATTAAATTGAATATTATGTTATTATCATGGTTTTACTTAAATATTAAAATTAATGGCTTTTAAACCCTACGATCATGCATGTGTTAACTTACTCAGCAAGTTGTGCTGACCCAAACCATTTTTATTCCTTTTCTTACAGAATATGTGGAATGAGCATGTGTGAGCACGAACCATGCATGGGGTTTTTGGGAAATATTATTTTGCTTTTAAATTCATACTTTAGACTATATTATGAACGGGCCTGTTTAACCCGTGTTTTGGCCATGTCGGCCCTATTTATATTTTCCGCTGCGATACTGTACTAAACCAATTATTTCCGCTGCGCTATGATATTACTATTTTCGAATTATATTGTATGGACTGTTTTGAATGATTTAAATGTTTTAAATACTGCAATACCTAGCCTTGCATCTCTTTAGTAAGCTTGGAGAAACCGTGTCTTACTAGGGAGATGTGGCGGTGACATCCCGACCTGGGTGACCAAAAACCGGGGTGTTACATGGATACGGGCGGATAGTACTCGTCCCGTATCCTATCCCATATTTTTTTATCGAATACGGAATCGAATACGAATAGGCCGGACACAAATACGAATTCGAATATTTCGGGAAACGGATACGAGACAGATTCGGATTTTAACTCGGATAATCTTTTAATTTTTAAAATTAATATTTTGTATAATTTTTTAAAAGAAATAAGAATATATACTATGTAAGCTAAACTGATTTTTTAAATTTTCCAAGATCATTAGTTATTTTATTCAAGATATCTAAATAGCACCACTACAAGATGTTACATACTACAGTTTAAATACAAAGAACCAAATGATATAGTCAAGTTTTTTTTTTTAGGTGAATACCAGGGTATCTCCAGGCCTCATTGGACCCAAGACTAATCCCTCGAGGATCGGGTGGGCATTGAAGGGTTGCCTCTCCCAAAGCAGAATTCTGCATACACAAAGGCTCGAACCCGAGACCTAGAACCAAATGATGTAGTCAAGTTGATTAATATGATTTGATTTAATTACATATGGCTTTCAAGCTTTTGATTATATTTATACATATAGTATTACTTATTTATTTTATAGTTAATATAATATATTATAATATATATATATATAAATATTTATAAATTTTTGGATATTCGGATAGAAAATACGGATAATATCCGCATGATATTCGGATTTTTCGGATACGGGCGGATATTTACAATCCCATATCCTGTCCCGTATCCGCCGGATATAAAAATTCGAATTCGGATTCGAATATAATCGAATACGGCATCGGATCGGGCGGGAATTATCCGTCCCGCTTTCACCCCTAGTAAATTTTAAACATTTTCATGAAATGATAACGTAGTATTTGATGAACACTCATAGGCCCACCCACATGTTTATCAAATGTGTCAAACCTATTCCAAGCTCTGAAACCCGCACCAACAAAAGCATCCCCTCCAACTGAGTTTTCATCTTTGAATAAATAGCACACAAAACAGAAAGCAGCATCCTTTTCAACACTATACTCAAGCCAAGACTTGTATTTTTCAAACCACGTAGGAATAAAACGACGATTATTTCCTGAAAAAAGTGTTCTAGGAAACTCATGATTCTTAGGCTGACAAGGTTGTTTCTGAATATATTCCCTTCTAACTATATCCCTATCATCTGGATGAAAATCGTTTATATTTCTTCTTTTTCCCGGATCATGTGGAAGATTAAAAATATCAAATTCATTCAACCGTCTACAAGATGATTCATCCCTAGGAACTGAAGTGACTTCAATTGTTTGTTTATGATCATCTTGAGTTTCTTCATCTTCATTTGATAAACAATTTTTTGCCAAAGAGGAATTTTGAGGACTCACTTGAGATGGAGACGGATATGGAGTAGAAGCCACTCCAACATCTTTTCGAAATTTCTTTGAAAAGAAAGATGAAATGTCGCTTTGATTTATTCTCTTTATATCCACTTTGTCACCGAATAGACTGCATATACACAAAACACATAATCAATTAAAGAAACATACTACAAATAATAGCTAACATCAAAAGTTAAATAAACATAATGTCTTTATATGATCTTAATGACCAAACCACAACATTGAAATATTCAATGACATCCTGTCAATTAACTTCATTTTATTTCAAATTTAATTTATTTATTTTATCATGTTAATTGCAATTTCAAGCTAATATATGTATTTGGGTGGTTAGTGTGGGTCTTTATTTGTGTTCCAAGTTGAATCCCAAATTTGGGACAAAACCGTCAGCCCTCACCCATTGAAAATAAAAAATGTTAACTTCTTTAATCCACCCAATATTTACAACAAAAGATCAAAATACTTCAAAAATTAACAAGAATCTAAGTTATAACCACAAAGAACACAAAATCCCCAATTTTGAACCCCAAATTGTTGGTCTTCATCCCTTTCTATCAAAATCAAATCCAAAAATTTTCACTAATCTAGTTCCAAAGTAAGCATAAATCATAACAACGAACTTAGAGACACAAGAATTTAAGCTAAAATCAACCAAAACACAAAACCCCGAAATCATCCCCATTACCGTCGGCACCCCAACCCCAAGAAACTTCAAACTCAACTCAAGAATAACTCAAAAACTCACCTAGAATTCTTGAAATAGTTTGCCTACGGATGATTTCCCGAACATCATTCAAGAGAACTACTCGGATACAACCCCGCCTTTGTCGACTGTCGTGTACCTCCTTTTGGTTCTGTATTATGCACAGCAATTTGACTAAAAAGCTTTAACTACAGTAATTGTCAATTGGGTAAGAAATAAGAAGAGGTGGGCTGGGGGTGCCCAAACCGTTGGGCTTAACTAATTTTTTTTTTTTTTGAAATGTATGGTGGGTCAATTGACCCACCTTGAACAGGGCCACATCCGCCCCTGTTCACGGGTTCTTGGAATTAAAATTCTTTTGTTTTTGAATTTTATTACATTTCTTTTGGGCTCAATCCGAGCAATAATTTATTGTAATAAATTATTTTCGTCTCCTCGGAAATATTTCGGCCTTGTTCGGATTGAGAAATTTATTTTGCTCCTTTGGACGCAAATAAAAAAAATCTCGGGTATCACAATATCTTAACTCCAGTTCACCATATAATTTTATGAATAAAAAGTATTTACACATCTAATTGGATTGCCGTTCAGAACTTCATTCATCAAAGTGTCTCCCGTTCCGTTTGAGAAGATGTATGCATGGTTCTTTGTATATACACTTAAGCATGCAACTACTATCGTACTTGTAATATATGATTTTTTCATGAAATATAAACCATTCTTCTATTTCTTTTTCTTATCTATTTTAATATCCATGGATTCCACCTAAGAAGAATACATAACATATACTAGTATAATTTGATTTTAAAACTAGTAAATGACAAAATATAAGACACACAATTTTAAAATTAAAATAAATCATAAAGGACTAATTCATACTAACAAATAAATGCTAAAATACATCGTCTAAAGTAGATTCAAATACCTTATCAGAGTCAAATAAAAGTACAGACAAACAACCATAAAAATTAATATCTTGAACTTCATTCATCTTTCATATGCTTCAGGCATGCAATTCTAACCTCATCATCTGATATACTCCCTCTGTTTTTCAAAAATTATAACATTCCTGCATTTTATGTTATCCAATTCACATTTTTAACGCTTAATATCTCAAATTGTGTAAAAGTAAAAATTATAAAAATTTAATATTCTAAAACTACACGATTAGACGAATCTAACAAGATCTCACTTGACTATGTTTTATCTTGTATAACTGTGTTAAAAATTTGAATCAAAGTTACTCAATGAATAGTAACAACTATGCAAATGTTGCAACTATTTTCAAACGGAGGGAGTATTTAGAAATATTTCTCGATTCGCAGCATCACAAAAATGATTAAGAGCAAAACACACCACAAGGACTTTCTATTGTCATCATCCCTCTATCTCCCATTCGGGTAAACACACCCATAGTTGAAGTGATGCTATAGTTTTCGACTTTGTTCGCATGAGAGGTGAAATCAGATTCCATTAGTTTCAAAAAAACATTATAAATTCACATTTTGATTGACCATAAACTCTTTGAACATAACAGACCGAAATGATTCTCTTCTTTTTCACTCTGTTGCTCGGGTTTAGCACTCTTGTCCATTGTCTTTTGAACTTTTTTAGACTCCCTACTTTTTGGCAAAGACATTTTGTTGGCTCACCTCATTTGGAAAATCATGAAAGAAATTTGTTTCTTGATTTTCTAAACTATAGAGCGTATCGCGAATGAACGTCTACATAGTTATTGTCACCTACACCGTCATCGTAAGGGTTACATGATGAGCCTCATTCAATAAACATTGTCATACAATCTCTCCCACTGGCAACCACATCTCCAAACAATTGACTCAATGCCTCTTGTAGTTCAATAGATGTTGTTTTCTCATTATCTTTTTATCATTTGAACTTTTTTACACAATAATACGGGGAATGATTAGACCATAATACATATAAAACAACTTACCTTTAGAGAATGAATATTATCAAGTATTACCTTAATTTTCTATTCCCCACATTTTTCCCAACAATTAAGTATTCCCGTACTTACATTCCATCCTAAGCCGGTTTCCCAATTCTTCAACCACTTCCAAAGATTGTAGTCTTTCCTCATTGAGTCATATTTGTTCTTTAAAGTTCTTCTGATATTTAAATTTTGCCTCAAATTGTGGTTGTAGGTCTGAGATTTGTCATTCTTCTTGACACAAGGGCCAAAGTAGATATATCCGTTCAAAAGAGAAGGTCTTTCTTTGCATTATCATTTTTTTTAGGCCATTTACAAAAGAATGGTTTTCATAATTTCTTATATTCACAAAATGCAAAGTTGGACCTATTAGTTTGTCATATAACTAGCAACTGGTCCTATTCAAGAATATAGTCATTGAATAATGAAAAAATTGTTTTACTCCATGAATGAAATCAAAATTCAAAACAGAGATTGTGAATATGATTCTGAAATTTATTCATTTGTAGATGACCTCGGATAATGATATTGCTTGTTGTGAATATGAGGGATTCTAAAAATCATTCATTTATAGATGGCCTCGAATAAATGATAATACAAAAACTGATCTTTTGTTTTTGACGAATATATAAACTTTGGACTTGTGTGATATCTTGAACAAATGTCATGATGTCATATCTCATCCTTTCAAAGGGACAAATATTCTACAACCACAATTTGAAAAAATTGTGAAGCAAAATTAAATATCAAAAGAACTTTAAAGAATTTATATTTCAATAAGGAAAGACTACAATCTTTGGAGGTGGTTGAAGAATGGGGAAACCGGCTTAAGATGGAATGCAAGTTCGGAAAAAACTGAATTGTTGGGAATAATATAGGGAAAAGAAAATTAAGGTAATACCTGATAACATTTATTCTCTCTAAAGGGAAATTGTTTTATATGCATTATGGAATCTAATCATTCACCGTATAATTGCGTGAAAAATTCAAATGGTAAAAAGTTAATGAGAAAACAACCACTGAAGTGCAAAAGGCAATCAATTGTTTAGGATGTGGTTGCCCGTGGGATAGATTGTGGCAATGTCGGGATAATCTTGCATGGAATGAAGCTCATCATGTAACCCCGAATGATAGTGTCGGTGACAATGATTATTTTCTAAAGGGTTAAATGTTAAAAAGAGCCATAACAAGGAGGCTATTCCGCTTTTAGGCCATAACAAGTTACAATTATGAAAACAGGCCATAAGAAACACAGTTTTGTAAAATTTAGGCCATAGGACCAATTTGAAATTAATAAAGGAACCCAACAACTTTTTCTTTATTTCATTCATACCCCAAGAAAGTTTGACTTTATTTACTTTAGTCCTTTCTCAATATACTTAATTTTTCATTATGCAAATGACTCCTAATGCGCTTGAAAATTGGTATCAGAACCCATGTTTTATTAAAGAACATATTAATTATATTATTTATAATATTTTATCTCTTAATGGTGAAGATTTAATTAGTTAATGGATTCATTTAATTTGAAACCTACGAGTTATTTCCAAAATTTGGAAATAAAAAATAGAAATTTCCAGAGGAAATTCTTGAACTTGTCTATAAGACAAGATATTATTAAAATTAATTTCTTTCATAAAAATGAGAAGAACTGACTGGAAAGAAATTGATCCGGATAGCTCTAAATTATCACAAGACTTAAGAGAAATCCAAAAGACGATTCAAGATTATGGTAACCGGGTATAATTATACCTGGAAAAATAGATAACTTGAGTCAGTCAACAGATGAGATCTTGAAATTATTTCAAGATTTAAAGAAAGAGATTTTGAATCTGAAATTTGACATTTCGGATATCAAGAAAAGGCAGAAGGATATTCCTCGATCTTCCAAGAATAATCAAGCCAATATTAGAGATGCATTTGGACCAGTACAAGCTTTACACCAAAAAGGTAAAGCAACCATGGTTCCAAAGCAGAAATCACAAGAAGAGCTTATGATCGATCTCCTGAAAAGAGTCGAATGAGTGTTTCCAGGGCAGATCTATCAGATCTACAAGAATTAGCAGAATCATTTTCCCAACTTGGGATTATGGATCTAGTTAATGTAAAACCCAATGAAGTTCTTCAGCTGGGTTATGCGGAAGAATCAGGATCCAATGTGACCCACGATGGAACGCCTGATGTCCCAATGAGAGAAAGTACAGACTTCCACATGAACAGGTATCATGAGGTGCATCTCAATGTAACACGAAACCCAGGACAGAACCCAAGTAGAGCACCAGAATCCACACCGTGGGCCAAGACGATGTTACAACCATTAAATCCATATGGCATAACACTGAACCTCGACGTTATCGACTTCCGAAACATCGAAGACCTGATCGATGAATGGGTAGCTTCAATGAAGATTGCAGCAACCACCCTGGATCTCGATAAAGAAAACTTTGTCCGATTAATAGAACTAAGTCTCGAAGGATCGGCGAAGCTGGGCTGGAAAAACTCCACGGCTGCTTTAAAAGAGCAAATACTCGAAGGAGAATCCAAAAGCACAATCTGCGAAAGGTTTGGCCTCTTATTCAAAACCCATTTTGTAGGAGATGGTTATTTTGAAGAACAGAGAACAGAAAAAATCAAAGTCTATACCCAAGCACTGTTGGGTATGGAGTTAAGAAGTATTTGCGCAGTAGACGAATATATCTACTGGTTTCGTAAATACTATTTTCGGAGTGAGATGACAGCTGAAGTAGCATGTCCCATGTTCTTTGCAAAGATCTGCAGCCCATGGAGAGAAATGTTGATCCAATCGTATACAGTACCCCCTGGTACAGTGGACTCAATAGCCCGAAGAATGTCCTTCTTAAAGGATAAGCTCAGAGAATGGTGTCAACAGGCAGCAGCCCAAAAGAACATCAAGAGACTAAGAGGTAAAATAAAAAGAACTCCTCTTTGCTGTGAAAATAACGATTTTCCAACAATTATAGGAGAATCAGAAGAAAAGAAGAGAAAGATGAAGAGTCGAGGCTCATACAGTAGGAGTTTCAGAAGACCTCCATTCCGAAGAAGAAGAGCATAGTGGTCCAAGGGCAAGGCCAGATCATACAAAACTGGACAAAGAACGGGAACGATGAAGAGTTCATCCCAAGGTTCAACTAGCTCAGCAGCAAGGAGCACGGGCAGAACGGCGTCCAAGAGAACATTCAGACGAGCCCATACCTGAGCCTATGAAAGTTTCAAGGACTGCAACTGTTGGAAGTGTGGAGCCAGAGGTCATATCTCACCCGATTGCCCTCAGAATCGTGAGGTACGAATGTACGAAGCCACGGAGGATATCGTGGAAGCGGTCTACCATGGAAAGCTGGTACCAGTCTATCAGTTTGAAGACATCCCCTCCGATGAAAGCATCTACGAGGAAGAATTAAGAAGTGACTCGGACTCATATTCAGATGGATCTTCAACCGAGTTTGACCGAAGATGACAGGATTCAGACAACTGAAAACCTGTCCGGATTCTTTTCAAGGATGACGATCTCGAATCGAACCATGGAAATAATAATGCGACAAGATTCCAACCTCAGCCCATATGACGGATTCAAAATTGGCGGGATTGGACGAGTTCTTAACCAGATGGGACTCAACCAAAGAAGACATAACATCATCTACAAGGTAAGTGCAGGTGAGTTTGCAATTCCTATGGAACTTACTTGTAATGTGATGGATATGCAATTAATTCCTAAAGAAGAAATTCTTGAGGAATTAAGCAGAATGAAGGAGGAAATCGCCATTACTATGAAATGGATCCACATAGGAGCCATTGAAGTAGTAATTAAGGCAACCTTTAAAGAAGCCATTGATTCTGAATTACATCTATCAGTCACTGATAGAAGAATCAATAACCTTAGAGATGGTCTTCTTGGAACTATGGTAGGAAATTTATATGCTGGGAAGTTAATGTTTGACATACATCCCAGAATTTCCTATAACTTAGCTGACCAAGATTTTAGTAGGGTTCTAACCCTTCATCAGGATTTTAAAAGAAAAGATATGATGAAAGAAGGGAACAGGCCATATTCTATAACTTATAGAATCTCTTATGCACTTTCCAATAGTCATCAT
The DNA here is from genome assembly GCA_030278955.1 of Hygrophila difformis. NCBI lineage: Eukaryota > Viridiplantae > Streptophyta > Magnoliopsida > Lamiales > Acanthaceae > Hygrophila > Hygrophila difformis. Next base: position 32,247,010 of record JAOANR010000009.1, on the reverse strand, counting down.
TCTGACTTATTTCTCAGGAAAGAATATATAGAAATTCCTAGAATTTTCAAGGAATTTGCTAAAGTCATGACTCCAAATCCTACCCAGTTTCCAAGGTTAGGAGGAGTAGACATACAGATAAGAGATCATCCAATTCTAGACAGATCAACGAGTGCTAGAATTGAGTATGCAAGCCGTATGTCTTTTTCGGAAGATAGAATTATGGCATATAAAGGAAAGAAGTTCATCAAAGATTTAACTCCTCAATCCATTGGGGTAGATAATATAAAAATTAAATGCCCTGAAGGATGGAAAGAAATACGAGTAATATTTGACATCACTGAAAAAAGATTAACCGTTTTCCATGTGATGATTTATACTACTTGCAACAGCCATCGATTGGAACCTATGAAGGAACAATTGAAATTGCAGGACACGAGATTAGAGTTTTAGGTACCGCCGGAAAAGATAATGGGGTTATGATTTTGGGATTAAGTTTTCTCGAAAATCATAAACCATGGGTAAGAAAGGATAATGGTATAGAATTTAATCTGAAGGGTCACACCATCAGAATTAAATGACAAGCCCATTTTCCATTTATATCTCAGTAGGGATAATATATGAACAATATAAGTCGGAATATTTTGCAGCTTATATTGATTCAGGATCAGGTATTTGCACGGCAAAACCAGGAGTTTTCCCTAGCGAAGCTATGGAATCATTACCCATTATTGCAGGAAGAGATTTTTCCCAAAAAATCTTAGTACTAAATAAGGGTATTCGACAGGCCAATATCATGATTGGAGGAGCATTTGGTACATCTTGGTATAAGGTAAAAACGCCTCCTATTTACTTTCATGATACAGGAGCGGATATTTTGTTAGGGAATAATTTTATACAATCCTTTACAAAATATGTTCAAGATAACAAAAGAAATTTGTTAATATTTACCACAAGTTGTGGAAATGAGATACAGGTGTTGCGCAGAGAAAAGGCATTCAATAGATTAATGCCAATATTATGTCGCAGCAAACGTGGTGATAATGATGCCAAACTAACCCATCCAAAAATGCAGGATAAAAAAAAGTTTGGTAAGGCTTTGCTGTCTTTTAGACAGCAAGGATTCGATGAAGCTTCTATTGAGGAAATTATAAACCTCAAAGAAGCAATGCAGGAAATGAAATTATTGAATATAGCTTCATTAGACATTGATGGGGAAACTAAATTGTCCCTCGAAAATGTCAAAAGACTTATCCAGAGAAACTTTAACGAGGATCCTCTGGCATGGTGGGATAAAAACAAGATCGAAGCTACTCTACAGGTAAAAGAACAATATAAATATGACTATGTTCGATACAAACCCATCTTAATGAATATGCAGGATAAGAAAGATATGCAACAAATTATCAAGGAGCATATCGATCTTAAACTTATAGAGCCTGGAGTCTCAGCCTATAGTAGCCCTGGATTCTTGGTAAGATATCATGGTGAAATAAAAAGAGGTAAACCCAGGTTGGTAATAAATTATCAAGGTATTAATAAAATAATACAATTTGATGGTTATTACATTCCGAGTAGAGAACACTTAATTGATTGCATCAAAGGTGCTAAAGTGTTTTCTAAATTTGATTGCAAATCTGGTTTCTATCAGATTAAGATGGAGAATGAGTCGAAGAAATTCACAGCATTCTCCACCCCACAAGGGCAATATATTTGGAATGTTATGCCAATGGGGCTTTCTAATGCCCCTCAGATATTCCAAAGAAAGATGGATAATCTATTTAAGGATTATCTAGAGTTTATGTTCGTCTACATAGATGACATTTTGATTGCATCTCGAAATATTAAAGAGCATATTAAACATTTTGAAATATTTTCTGATGCATGTCACAAGGAAGGCCTAGTTCTCTCTGAGAAAAAGGCTACAATCGCTGCTAATAAAATTGAATTCTTAGGAGTTCAAATTGATGAAACAGGAATAGAGTTACAGGAACACATTGTGGAGAAAATCCGCAATTTTCCTGACATATTAAAGGACAAAAAACAACTTCAGAGTTTCTTGGGAGATGTAAATTTTGCAGGTATGTTTATAAAAGACCTTGCAAAATATAGAAAGGATTTTAGACCACTTCTGAAAGAGACTGAAAGCTCTAGATGGAAATGGGAAGAAATCCATACAAAGAGAATTCGCGAACTAAAGCAAGTCTGTAATAGCTTGCCAAAACTCGCGATACCTCAAGATGAGGATGAGCTGGTAGTCTACACAGACGCCAATGATTTTCGATGGGCATGAGTGCTCATGAGAAAAACAACTACGGGTCAAGAACCTTGTAGATACACAGGAGGATTGTTCACTGAACAACAAGCCAAACTTTGGCATATTAACGAGAAGGAATTCTTTGCAGTATGGAAAACATTCAAAAAATGGCCTTTATTCTTACTTGCAAAGAAATTTGTATTGAAAGTTGATAATACTAATGTTAGGGCTTTTTTAAAGAATAAACTTGAATCAAAAATTGAAAAAGCTCGTATTATCAGATGGCAAGCTGAATGTCAATATTATGCATATGATATTGATGTTATAAAATCTCATGAAAATGTTCTTGCAGATTTCTTGACGAGAGATGGAAGCATTTGAAGCTGATTCCATCATTACGAGATTCATGCACCTCAGAGAAAACCTAGAGGAGCTATCAAAGCATTTTGTACAGCTCGAGATCAATGCACGAGCAGCTGGCCAAATACAACAGAGCGATGTGGACATGGTCCGCAACAATATACGGGCCTCCTACATAGCAATGACAGCACTATGGGAAACAGTATTAGAGCCAATCAGGAAAGCGTCAGCTTCCTTGGTAAACAAAGAGAAATGTGCCCAAAAAGCTAAAGTGGTCACATATGAAGAAGCAGATTCAAGCACTGCTTCAAAGGAACCATTGTCGGATACCGACAAAAATGTTGAGCAAGAGGAAAGTCACATTTCCGAAAGTTGAAGTCAACCCAGTGCCTTTGGGGTAAAAGAGGAAGAAATTAACCTTAGGCCAATGACAGGCACCTCTAAGGTTAATTCAGATGAGAAGGTCCTATCTACTGTCTGGCTGGACTACCAAGGAAAATGGGAACAACTGGTTTCCAAAAAGGGAATTAACCCCAGCAAAACAGTAATCGAGACATCCGGAAGATACAACAGGGTATGGATGCTCGAGGGATCGAAACCAGAAGAGGTTCGAAAGTGGTATGACTTTGGAGCATTAGCATCTGTTCATACCACATCACCAGGGTTTCCGGAAATCGAAAGACTTCCGGGATGGATAAGTAGTGTGGTGCACGAATCATGGCAGAACAACCCGCACCTGCAAAGAGGAGATATTCTGGAACTTAAGTTCATCTCAGCGGCACCAGAAATAGTCGGGAAAGGTTCTTATCCGGTCTTTCAATTTATTAAATTACAGAGACCTGATATGATTGCCTTCAACAGAGTTAAATCTATGGATGAGAAGGCACCATTAGTATCTTCAATCAGCAAAGATGAAATCTCCACCCGACGAGCATGGGGATTCTGGGTCTGTCTCATCGAGATGGAAAAGGTTAAATATCCGTTTAAAATATTCTCAAACAATTTAAATGGATCGTTCCTGGTTAATTATTTAACAGGGAAAAGCACAGAGTTTGCGGAAACCTCTTTCGAAAAGAAGAGGTTACTCATCTGGGAAAACAAGTTGTCAGCAACCGAGTCTACCAGAAAGAAGGCATGCAACATGATGCATGTTGGCCAATGGGATAACCATATATGCCCATATTGTGCAGAACATGAAAAACCCCTATTCGGTACAAAGATCCGGGTAACCCAGAAGAAATCCGGATCCGAACAGGACAAAGGAAAGAAACGTCCAAAAAACTTTCACAAGCCAAAGTAAGAACAGCTGGATGTAAGAGAAAAAGAGGTGTCGGCAATACTTTATAATTGGAAGCCGACAAAGAAAGTTTAGAGTCATTGAATGGCCGACAAGAGAATGTGGAAAGTTGACAAAAAAGATGCCACTCGAGGACAATAATACAGCAGGATAATAATGTAACCAGCTGGAGTTCAAAGCAAGTGACGAACGCAGTGACGTCACAATAAATTAAAGAGTGTTTGGGATCCGTGATTGAAGTCCGCGGACGCCTATAAATGAAGAAGTTTGAAGCAGATGGAAGGCATCGAAAAATCCTCCCAACTCTTCAAAATATTTGTAATATTTTCCTTTCAGCATATTTCCTTTCGAGTCTGTAAAAGTATGGGGTATTTCCCCAAGAGTCTTGTATCCTCCATGAGGAACTAAGTGTCTGTCTTCTCCATTAGGAGAAATTATGTTTGAATAATATTTTTAATATTTCTTCAGTAAAATCCAGGCTTCCAAATATCCTAAATACCCCGATAATATTATTAAAAACTTTTATTCATATCTTGATACGTCCTAAGGTAGGAAACGAAATAGGACTGTGATGTTTGTTGCTGAAGGAGCCAAGAATCGGTGAACCATCGGTCGCGGCTGCATGGTTGGAGGAAGTCCGTAAAATCCCGGAGCTTAGGAAACCCGGCAGCAAGGCGGTCAAAGCCAAGGTATGAAGTTTAATGCTTAATTTAATTATCGGAAGCATGATGGGCGGTTATTGGATTAAATTTAATGAAAAATCTTAAGTTTGGGGTCAAAGTGTAAAAGAGCAAAAGTTGATAAGTCAACTGATGGGGTCAAAATATAATAAAGAAGAGTAGATGGGCTCAATTATTATTTTAAGAAGTCTGTATGGCCTAAAATTGAACAAAAGTGGTTTGTTATGGCCTAGAATCATAACTCAAACTTGTTGTGGCTCAAAAGTGGAAATGACTACTTGTTATGGCCTAAATTAACTATTAACTCTTTTCTAAATAAAGTGAGCCAACAAGATATCTATTTGTTTAAAAAAATTGGGAGTGCAACAAAGTTCAAAAGATAATGGACAAGAGTTCTAAACCTGGGCAACTGAAGCGTAAAAATAGATAATCTTTGGGTCTGTTATGTCCAAATAGTTTATGGCTCATCATTTGGAACATTATTTCTGTTATCACCAAAAATATTATATCCGGAAAAATTGGGCTTTAAGTAATTTAATATGGGCAATTTAGTTGGCCTGAAAAATTATATTACTTTATTAATTGAATAAAAATATTTTAATGGCAAATAAAAAAAATATATATAATAAATATATAGGTTACTTGGCAAGGCAACACAATTATCCTACAGTCATCTCGGGTCGCCCGGAAACCCAGAGGTATAGACTGGGGATAAGCTACATCCCAGGACCCCATGGGGGGGGGGGGGGGGTCTCTGGTCGACCAAGAAGGGTGTCTTGGTCGAACACAAGATATGCCATGGACATGGGAACTTCTCTTCGTTGTTTAAGTGCTCTGAATGGGCCTAGAATGGATTGAAAGGGGTTATACAACCCACCGGAAGCCTGGACAGGGGGAGGGACATGCCCACACACCATGGAAGGGTCCATGGTCGAGCAAGCGGCTGGAGTGGTCGACCAAGAGGATTTCCAGGGGGAAAGGTCCTCCTTTTCAATGTTTAAGCGCTCCGAATGGGCACGGAATGGCCTGAAAGGGGTTAACGACCTACCAGAAGCCTGGATAGGGGGTGGAACATGCCCACACCCCATGGAAGGGTCCATGGTCGACTAAGGGGCTTTAGTGGTCGACCAAGAGGAGTTCCAATGGGAAGGTCCTCCTTTTCAGTATTTAAGTGCTCCGAACGGGCCCGGGTTGGCCAGAAAGGGGTTATACGACCTACCGGAAGCCTGGACAGAGGGAGGAACATGTCCACACCCCATGAGAGGGTCCATGGTCAACCAAGGGGCTGTAGGGGTCGACCAAGAGGAGTCCCATGAGAAAGGTCCTCCTTTTTAGTATTTAAGTGCTCCGAACGGGCCCGGATGGCCAGAAAGGAGTTATACGACCTACCGGAAGCCTGGACAGGGGGATGAACAAGTCCACACCCCATGGGAGGGTCCATGGTCGACCAAGAAGCTGTAGGGGTCAACCAAGAGGAGTTCCAAGGGAAAGGTCCTCCTTTTTAGTGTTTAAGTGCTCCGAACGGGCCCGGGGATGGCCAGAAAGGGGTTATACGACCTACCGGAAGTCTGTACAGGGGAAGAAACATGCCCACACCCCATGGGAGGGTCCATGGTCGACCAAGGGGCTGTAGGGGTCGACCAAGAGGAGTCCCATGGGAAAGGTCCTCCGTTTTAGTGTTTAAGTGCTCCGAACGGGCCCGGGATGGCCAGAAAGGGATTATACGACCTACCGGTAGCCTGGACAGGGGGAGGAATATGCCCACACCCCATGGGAGGGTCCATGGTCGATCAAGGGGCTGTAGGGTCGACCAAGAGGATTCCCATGGGAAAGGTCCTCCTTTTTAGTATTTAAGTGCTCCGAACGGGCCCGAAATGGCTAGAAAGGGGTTATACGACCTACCGGAAGCCTGGACAGGGGGAGGAATATGCCCACACCCCTTGGGAGGGTCCATGGTCGACCAAAGGGCTGTAGGGGTCGACCAAGAGGAGTCCCATGGGAAAGGTCCTCCTTTTTAGTATTTAAGTTCTCCGAACGGGCCCGGGATGACCAGAAAGGGGTTATACGACTTATCGGAAGCCTGGACATGGGGGTACATGCCCACACTCTATGGGAGGGTCCATGGTCGACCAATGGGATGTAGTGGTCGACCAAGAGGATTCCCATGGAAAGGTCCTCCTTTTTAGTGTTTAAGTGCTCCGAATGGGCCCGGGATGGCCAGAAAGGGGTTATACGACCTATCAGAAGCCTGGACAGGGGGAGGAACATGCGCACACCCCATGGGAGGGTCCATGGTCGACCAATGGGCTGTAGTGGTCGACCAACAGGAGTCCCATGGGAAAGGTCCTCATTTTTAGTGTTTAAGTGCTCTGAATGGGCCCGGGATGGCCAGAAAGGGGTTATACGACCTACCGGAAGCCTGGACAGGGGGAGGAACATGCCCAAACCCCATGGGAGGGTCCATGGTCGACCAAGGGGTTGTAGTGGTCGAGCAAGAGGAGTCTCATGGTAAAGGTCCTCCTTTTTTAGTGTTTAAGTGCTCCGAATGGGCCCGGGATGGCCAGAAAGGAGCTATACGACCTACCAGAAGCCTGGACAGGGGGAGGAATATGCCCACACCCCTTGGGAGGGTCCATGGTCAACTATGTTTCTCCTTGGTGTATGCTTGCACAAAACTCGAACACTATATCCTGCCTAGGGACACTGATGTAGTGACCAAGCACAACATTATTAAATTTTTACTTAAGAGACCTCGAAAGAAAGGTCAATTATTGGATTGGGGGGTGAAATTAACCCCATTTTCCTTAAATCATATTCCTATCACGGCCATAAAGGGACAAGTGGTAGCAGAATTCTTGGCTGACCATTCAGTCGACCTCAATGAGGAATGGGATTTGGAGATTGAAAGTGTAGGCACAACACCATGGGTCTTATACTTCGATGGCTCTGCAACTAGTACTCGAGCAGGGGTCGGAGTTAGTATTTATGGTCTCAATCGACAAAAGAATTAAGTCTATATAGAACTCGAGCAGGGGTCGGAGTTAGTATTTATGGTCTCAGTCGACAAAAGATTAAAGTCTATATAGAACTGGGACCAATGACTAATAATTCGGCAGAATATGAGGCTCTCATTTTAGGGTTGGAAACTTTGATTATACGGAAGGCCCAAGTCGTGATTATTAAGGGAGATTCACAATTAGTTATCAATCAAGTGCTCGGAGCCTATGGCTGTAAGAATTCCACCCTGATGGGATATCAAAACCGGGTTCATGACTTACTAGCTAAAATAGCAGACGTTACGTTCGAACAAATCTCACGTGACGAAAATGAAGAAGCCAATCGCTTGGCCCAGCTCGCCTCAAAGTATCGCCCTAAGGGGGAGATTAATGAACTAACAACCCCCATGCTTAGGGGTGAGGAGCCCCACGAAGGGAATGGGACACCTCGCGTAAAGGGAAGCCTAAGGGAGGTAGATAGTCTCATACCTGATGAGTCAGGTAGTACGGCACCCGGGGGAGCAACCCTCATTCCGCCACTAAATAACGATACTGTGGCACCCGGGGGGGGGGGGGGGGGGTGGGGGGGGGGGGGCAACTCTACTTCCTCCACTAAGCAATAACACTATGGCACTGCCGACATCTGACTGGAGATCAGAGATCATTGCTTATTTTAAAAATCCCCAGGCTGATGATAAGAAACTTAAGGCCAAGGCTTTAAGGTTTATCCTTATTGGGGAAGATCTATATAAGCGAACAGTTGAAGATGTTCTCTTGTTATGTTTAGGACCAACATAAGCAAAGAAAGTTATGGCAGAGGTCCACGAGGGCATTTGTGGAGCTCATAGAGCAGGCCTGAACATGCGATGGACTATCCATAGGTATGGATACTATTGGCCCACTATATACGAGGATTGTATTAAATATGCCCAAGGGTGTGAGGCATGCCAGAGGCATGCCAACCTCAGACACATCCCTGTGTGTGACTTGAATTATATGATCAAACCATGGCTCTTTAAATCTTGGGCCATGGACATCATAGGGATGATTCATCCGCCCTCAAGCAAAGGGCATAACTTCATTATCGTAGCGGCAGACTATTTTACTAAGTGGGTGGTGGCTATTCCCTTAAAATCAGTAGCTCAGAAAGATGTTATTGATTTCATCGATTCACATATTATTCATCGCTATGGGATACCTCACTCTATCACTACAGATAGGGGGACAGTGTTTATTGGAGAATAATTCACTGATTACTTAGCTTCATTTAAGATCAAGCTTTACCACTCATCCCCCTACTATCCGCAAGCAAATGGCCAGGCAGAGTCGGCCAATAAAATTTTAATTAATATTATCAAGAAAATGATTGAAGACAAGCCTAGGAAATGGCATGAGAATTTGTCGACGGCGTTATGGGCTTGTCGAAATACCAAAAGTACTGCCACAGGTTTTACTCCATATAGGCTAACGTATGGCCAAGATGCAGTGTTGCTCATGGAAATCACAGTGCCCAATAGTCATACAATGAATGTGGGAACCATAGACATGCCCTACAGGTAGTTGCGAAGTATTGAGTATGGGAGACGTTGAAATGGGATGATACCGCTAGAGGAAATAAGTCGCCTTTTATTGGGGAGATACAACAAGACGGTGCCGAAATTCCTTCAAACCCTAACCATTTGGCTGACTAAAACATGGTCAAGCGTGAAGTTAGGAAGAGATATTTTAAGTTTGCAGGTTGAAGTGTATGTGGCTTATGAAATTGTAAATTTGATTAAGCCATATTTGTTTTATTAATAAAGTTATTTCTTTCTGTGTGAAGAACTGAAGATGCAAGAGTTTGAATGCAGGATCCTATGTGACCGCACTTGTTGAAGAAGAACAAGCTCTCTTGGGCGCCTGATGAGAAGAATAGGCGGCTAAGAAAAAAAAAAGATGCAGAAATCTGGCTAAAGCAAAAAACTGGGGATTTTATAGAACAAAAAGATTTCCTGGGCCAGAGCTTGTTAGGGCTTAAATATTTTTATTCAATATTTAGATATGTTTGAATATTTGATTCAAACATTTAAAATTTATTTAAATGCTTGAATCAGGGGGGCAAATTGTTATCACCAAAAATATTATATCCGAAAAAATTGGGATTTAAGTAATTTAATATGGGCAATTTAGTTGGCCTGAAAAATTAAGTTACTTTATTAATTGAATAAAAATATTTTAATGGCAAATAAAAAATATATATATATAATAAATATATAGGTTACTTGGCAAGGCAACACAATTATCCTACATTCATTTCGGGTCGCCCGGACACCCAGAGGTATAGACTGGGGATAAGCTACATGCCAGGACCCCATGGGGGGGTCTCTGGTCGACCAAGAAGGGTGTCTTGGTCGACCACAAGATATGCCATGGACATGGGAACTCCTCTCCGTTGTTTAAGTGCTCTGAATGGGCCTAGAATGGCTAGAAAGGGGTTATACGACCCACCGGAAGCCTGGACAGGGGAGGGACATGCCCACACACCATGGAAGCGTCCATGGTCGACCAAGCGGCTGGAGTGGTCGACCAAGAGGATTTCCAGGGGGAAAGATCCTCTTTTTCAGTGTTTAAGCGCTCCGAATGGGCCCGGAATGGCCTGAAAGGGGTTATACGACCTACCGGAAGCCTGGAAGGGTCCATGGTCGACCAAGGGGCTGTAGTGGTCGACCAAGAGGAGTTCCAATGGGAAGGTCCTCCTTTTCAGTATTTAAGTGCTCCGAATGGGCCCGGGTTGGCCAGAAAGGGGTTATACGACCTACCGGAAGCCTGGACAGGGGGGGGAACATGCCCATACCCCATGGGAGGGTCCATGGTCGACCAAAGGGCTGTAGGGGTCGACCAAGAGGAGTCCCAGGGAAAGGTCCTCCTTTTTAGTATTTAAGTGCTCCGAACGGGCCCGGGATGACCAGAAAGGGGTTATACGACTTACCAGAAGCCTGGACAGGGGGGGAACATGCCCACACTCTATGGGAGGGTCCATGGTCGACCAAGGGGATGTAGTGGTCGACCAAGAGGATTCCCATGGGAAAGGTCCTCCTTTTTAGTGTTTAAGTGCTCCGAATGGGTCCGAGATGGCCAGAAAGGGGTTATACGACCTACCAGAAGCCTGGACAGGGGGAGGAATATGCCCACACCCCATGGGAGGGTCCATGGTCGACCAATGGGATGTAATGGTCGACCAAGAGGATTCCCATGGGAAAGGTCCTCATTTTTAGTGTTTAAGTGCTCCGAATGGGCCCGGGATGGCCAGAAAGGGGTTATACGACCTACCGGAAGCCTGGACAGGGGGAGGAACATGCACAAATCCCATGGGAGGGTCCATGGTCGACCAAGGGGCTGTAGTTTTCGACCAAGAGGAGTCCCATGGGAAAGGTCCTCCTTTTTTAGTGTTTAAGTGCTCCGAATGGGCCCGAGATGGCCAGAAAGGAGCTATACGACCTACCAGAAGCCTGGACAGGGGAAGGAACATGCCCACACCCCTTGGGAGGGTCCATGGTCAACTAAGGAGATGTAGTGGTCGACCAAGAGGAGTCCCATCGGAAAGGTCCTCCTTTTTAGTGTTTAAGTGCTCCGAGTGGGCCCGAGATGGCCAGAAAGGGGTTATACGACCTACCAGAAGCCTGGACAGGGGGAGGAACATGCCCACACCCGATGGGAGGGTCCATGGTCAACTAAGGGGCTGTAGTGGTCGACCAAGAGGAATCCCATGGGAAAGGTCCTCCTTTTTAGTGTGTTTAAGTGCTCCGAATGGGCCCGGGATGGCCAGAAAGGGGTTATACGACCTACAAGAAGCCTGGACAAGGGGAGGAACATGCCCACACCCCATGGAAGGGGCCTTGGTTGACCAAGGGGTATAGTGATCGATCAAAGGAAGGTGACTTGACCATCCCCTAGATATGCCCCAAAGAATGTGCAATCGCCCAATATGCAAGACGAGCCATAACCGACCAAAGGCCATGTCACACTTTGCTTCGGGCCTTGGACGGAGCAGAAGGAGACACCAGGCAATCCAGACTGATGTGGAAGAGAAAGAGAAGGCAAGCCATTGGACGGAGCAATTATTTCCCACAGACGTGCTAGGTGAAGGTGGTTACACAAAAGGTCTATAAAGACAACCTCATTGCAGAATGAAAGGGAGAATCAACACACAACTCAACACTCCACGGGAGTTTTTATCTTTTTCTTAGTTCGTAGAATTAGTTAGTAGCTTTAGTTTCCGTAGTCTCTTTCGTAGTTGTAATAGCTAGTTCTTGTAATTCGCAGTGGGCAAGAAATCCATTCTTGTTCATTGTTTTTAGTTGTTGAAAGGCGCAATCTTACGGTAGAATTTATTCAGATTCAGCCGTCTTAACCTGCAAAAGGCTTACTATTTATTGTTCGTCGCATCCCAGCGATAACAATTTCATTAATATGGCAACATTATTTGGAACTAATAGAGTCTAATTTCACCTCTAATGTCAACAAAGTCGACAAAATATGACATCACTTGGGCTATGGGTTTGGTTACCCAAATGGTGAGAGGGCGCCGAAATCCTTTGTGGTGTTTGGCCGTAACCATTTTCGTGATGGTGCGAGTCAAGAAATATTTCTAAATATAGCAGATATGGGTAGACTTGCATGGTTGAAATATATGAAAGATGAATGAAGTTTAAGATGTTGATTACTTTTGATTTTTATGGTTGTTTGCCAATACTTTTATTTGACTATGAAGATAATACCGCTTGTATAGCTCAACTAAAAGTGGGATATGTCAAAGGAGATAGAACAAAACATATTTCACCAAAGTTCTTCTACACTCATGATCATCAGAACAATGGTGAAATCAATGTGCAGCAAATTCGATCAGACAATAATTTAGCGGATCTATTGACCAAGGCATTGCCGACCGCGACGTTCGAGAAGCTCGTGAACAGAATTGGAATGCGGCGGCTAAAGAATCTCCAATGATGCACAAAACAGGGGGAGCAATAAATACAAGAATATTGTACTCTTTTTCCTTCACTTGGATTTTTTCCCATTGGGTTTTTCCTAGTAAGGTTTTAACGAGGCATATTCTTTGTATAGACGACATCCAAGGGGGAGTGTAATACAAACAGATGCATATTTATCCTCAATGCATGCATATCGACGTGGATGTCCTAGCTTGTTCACTAAGGAAAGCAGATCAAATTGATCACGTCAAGTACAATGGATTTAGTGCTGCTACGTATTAGTTTAGTGCATGAGTCATTGCACTGCCAAGTTGGTTAATGACCCTATAAATACCCTCATGTATTGAGCATTAAGGATACACAAAAATTCACTCCATTTTCTCACCTACGTTGCTCACTGTTCTATTTTCCTTTGTTCTTGTTCCTTGTTTACTTTCATACAATCCATATATATAAGCCATTACCTTGCACTCACATATATACAAATATTATTAAATATCACAACAGTTATATTTTATTTTTAATAATTAAGAGTATATATAAATTATATATATTTTTAGATTTAGATCAATTTTTAATATGAGTATTTTAAAAAGAGCAATAAAATTAGAGAATTCTGTAGTTCCTCTGTTTTTTAGTGTTTGCTACGGACTCACCCAGCACTTAGTCCAATGCACATTTCAAACGGAAAAAAGGCCCAAGAAGTCCTTTTTCTTTCCAATTTGGCCAATTTCATCCTCTAAGAATTTTTGACACAATATAGTCCTCTGCCTTTCCTAATTATATCCCAATCCATCCTTTTTTTCAATTATCAAATTAAATTACTGAGTTAGCATTTTTAATCCATTTTCTTACAAGTTACAAATGGTCTAACTCATCGGGTCATTAAATTTGACCCGACATTTGGGGTTCAAGTTTGAAAAGCACGGGAAACGCTCTTTGCCTTCCGTTCACTCCATTTTCAAATGAACTAACAACTTAACTAGAATCACCAAGAAAATACTACCAATGAAAAGCCCGTTGAAATTCAAATCAAGTTCCCAACAATCAGTGTACCACTACTTCTTCTGCAATTCCACTTACTTTTAGTTCAACTTCGTAAGAACTTTCTTAGCAATGACAGCAGAACCCTATAGATGGCCTAAATTAAAATTTTCTCCACAAATTACAGAGGAAAAATAAAATTCTCATAAACAAGACAACTAAATCTTGATATATCAAATCAAATGCTTTAGAATTCATTGAATAACAACTTTCATCTTAGATCTAACACCAGCGTTGTTGCTTAAAACATCGATTTCCCCAAAGGCATCCCATGCCTTCTCCACAGATACCTCTCAATCGCAGCGCCGTTCGCAGTAATATCAAGCTCAACCACCATGGCTCTCGACGGATTTTGCCTATACTCTCGGGAGACGTCTGATCCGACCTTCTCATTGATTTCATTGCAGAGCTATTGTAGTCGATCTATTCTCCAAGCAGCGGCGACGATTCTGCAGCCGGCTTTGGCCAGAAATATTGGTGTGAACAATTCTGCAGCCAACTTTTGTGTGAACAGGGGAGGGGTTGGAGTTGGTTTAAACCTAAACCCGAAATATTGGGTCTGGGCATTATATCTGGTGGGTTGGACAACCTTTATTAGAGGGTGTGTATTTGCAAGAAATTAGATTAAGAATGATACGAAAGTAATTTAGTTTTATAATTGAAAAAAAAGGATGGATTTGGATATGATTAGAAAAGGTAGAGGACTATATGAGGCCAAAAATTCATAGAGGACGAAATTAGCCAAATTGGAAAGAAAAAGGACTTCTTTGGCCTTTTTTCCCATTTCAAACCATTAATAACTCAAATTCGGTACAAGTAAAAATTCTTAAAGTTTGATATCTAAAAACTAAAAGACGAGACCAATCTAACAAGATCTCACTTGGCTATATTTTAACTTGTATAACTATGATAATACTTTAAGTCAAAGTGTTTGTGTGAACAGTACCATATTTGCAAATGTAGCAATATTTCACAAACGGATGAAGTATTCAATAAAAATTACTTCCTCTGTTCTCTTTTAAATGTACCATTCCTGCATTTCACGCCGTCCAAGACACATTTTTAAAGCTTAATAACTCAAATTGTACATAAATAAAAATTATAAAAAATTTGATATTCTAAAACTACGTGATTAGACGAATCTAACAAAATCTCACTTCACTATGTTTTTTCTTATATAAATATGTTAAAAAATTAATTAAAGTTACTCAATGAATAGTGACTACTATGCAAATAGATCACTTTTTGAGAACGTGGTAGTAGTTATTATGTATATGAATAAAGATTACATCTACTTTGTATTTTTATTTTTCTCTAAACAGCCCATACATGCTAGGAAATGAGTGGTGGGAACTCATATCATACAAATTACAAAGGGACAAATAAAAGGGATAGGGGGCCGGGTGGGATCGAACCCCCAAAGGTTGGGGAGTCAGGAGACTTAACCAATTGGCCGAGCCATCATCCCTTTACATCCTTTGTATTGAGTTTAATAATTGGTTGAATATTGATTAGATTATACTAATTTTCTTATATTAAATAACTTAAAATAATTAAAAATTAAATAAAAATAAAAATAATATATATAATAAAATTTAGAGTATAATTTATATATATATATAATATTAATTGATAGATAAAAATTAAATGAATAGTAACAGAGGAACATTTAGAGTTTGATTGTTGGAGATGAAAAATGAAAACCGACTGGAAAATAAAGTAGAGTTGACTGGGAAATAGAGTTTATTGCTGAAGATGGCCTAAAAGGGAAATGTGACAATTATAATGGGACAGACCAAAAAAAGAAAATATGACGGAATTAGTGAGACGGAGAGAGTATTAAGCAAACGCCTGATATTGGGCATGTGGGTCTTCAAGGTTTCCTGACAGAGGAGTCCCTTTTCATGCATGGATTCAACTTGTCCTTAACATTGCGAGGTGGAAAATCAACCAAAGCTTGACATATTGTCTTTAGTCGTGGAATATGTTGCCACAGTTTATACGCTTACAAAAATTTGGTTTAAGGTAAAGATTCATCAGTTTACACTTGTCTTCTCATGAAATTGCTCAATTCACACATTCCGTACATATATAACAGAATCATATTTCGGTATCCAAACACAAATTGGGCACGAATGAGCTCTTCAACATAAGGAGAAGCATAATCGCAAAACAAGCAAATGCGCCTCCCATGAAATTAATGTCTGCGCCCTCTAAGAAAAAAACAGGGACTCGATGGGATGCAAAAGAGCTAGGAACATCTAGAAACTTGCTCGGCATAGATACTAGCTTTGCAAGCATGGTTAACAATGGGAACTCGACCTAGATGCTTCAGACATACTTGTTGCATCATCGCATAAAGCTATGAACAGCATTTCCTTGATGAAGGGAAGAACAATATGCAAGAACTCTAGATGTGATGTCCTAAAGTCGTCCTTGCAAGGAAAGGATTGCAACTCCAGAAATGGTGCCCAAACTGTGAGTGGAACATACATAATCACATTAATGATTGATCAATTTTTAGCCCCAAAACCACGAGCACTAGGTCTTGGAGATGAGTCTACAAATTGTCTCCTGTTTTCTGCTTTTCGCTTTCTCCTTGCAGTACCTGGGGGAGCCTGAATATGAATTGATAAAAAGGAAGAAAATGAATCAATTATCAGTAGGATTAGTCCAGTTCTAAAATATTAATATATCTTTTTGTGAAGTGGGCATCCAAATCCATTGGAGAAAATGGAGTTGATAAATTTAATGTAGTAGATGAAGTTAGTGGAGTGGATGGATTTTGTGCCTATAAATACCAAGGCCACTCATTTGTAAGATTATCCCAACACAAGCAAAGGCAAGAAGCTTGCCTTTGATCTCTCTTCTCCTATTGTAGTTTTTAGCCTTTGTGAGTGTTTCTCGTTGAGAGGGTTTTGTGGTATAGGATTATTTCCTATAACCTTTTGTAATATTATTTCATTTCATAGTGAAATAATAGTTCGGTGGGGCCCGGAGGACGTAGGCATATTTGTGCCGAACCTCGTTAAATCTTGGTGTTCTCTTTATTATTTAATTAATAGCTCCATTATTCCACAACAATTGGTATCAGAGCCTTGGTTGCATAGTATGCTCTGTGGTCGCAGCTAAGCTGATCTTCCACATCAGAAAAGCATCTCGGTTGAGCTACCGTTTGTGAGCTATTAATTAAACTTTGAAGCAGAAATGGCGGATATGTCCGGTGAAACGTCAACTTCAGATTCGAAGCCGTTGGTGACATCGTCATCACGGACGATGGTTTCAAATGCCAAATTTGATGTCGAAAAATTCGACGGTACCAATAATTTTGGTATGTGGCAGTGCGAGGTGTTGGACATCTTGTACCAGCAGGAGTTGGATGGGGCACTTGTAGAAACCAAACCAGATGGTGTTGATGATAAAGACTGGACGAGGATCAACCGTCTTGCGTGTGGTACAATTCGGCTATGTCTCTCAA
Source organism: Hygrophila difformis (assembly GCA_030278955.1). NCBI lineage: Eukaryota > Viridiplantae > Streptophyta > Magnoliopsida > Lamiales > Acanthaceae > Hygrophila > Hygrophila difformis. Next base: position 32,229,949 of record JAOANR010000009.1, on the reverse strand, counting down.
AGGAGCAGAAGTATCCGCTTATTAGAGAGACGATGGCGCACAGACTGTGGAAAGAACTGGAAGATAAATTCATGAAAAAGAGCACGGAAAACAAGCTCTACATGAAGACGAAGCTGTATCGATTCCAGTATTTGCCCGGTACCACGATGAATGAACACATAACAAGATTCGATTCTTTGGTCACCGATTTATTGAATCTCGACGAGAAGATAGATGACGTTGACAAGGCGTTGATACTGTTAGCTTCGCTCCCCGATGAATACGAGCATATAATTGTTAGTATGCTGACTGGAAAGGAAACAATTTCCTTTAAAGAAGTTACCACTGCCTTATATTCTAACGAGATCAGAAAGAAGGATAAGTTAGAACACAGGAGTTCGACTGGTGAAGCTCATACCGTTCGGGGCCGTAGCCACAAGTACAAGCCGGACAGAAGAGGCAGATCCAAGTCACGAGGCAGAGTGTCGAAAGACGAATGTATCTTTTGTCACGAGAAAGGACACTGGAAGAAAGACTGTCCTAAGTTGCAAAAGAAAAAGGGGAAAGCGGTTGCAGAGGCCTGTGTTGCTGATAGTGATGAGTCAGAGTTTTACTTAGCTTGTGCCTCATCGATAACTAGCACTGACGGCTGGTTGCTAGACTCCGGATGCTCATTCCACATGTGTTCCAGGAAGGAGTGGTTTGTCAATTTTGAAAAAGTTGAAGGTCGGGTTGTCTACTTAGCCGACGATGGACCTTGTCAGATAGCTGGAGTTGGCTCAGTATATCTGAAGAACCACGATGGAACAACCAAGGTGCTGACGGAAGTTCGGTACATACCGAAATTTGCTAAGAACCTCATATCAGTGGAAGCCTTGGAAGCCAAAGGCCACTCCATCCACATTGAGGATGGGATTATGAAAGTGATCTCGGGAGCACTTGTCATCATGAAAGGTATAAGGAAAAATAACTTATACCACTTCCAGGGCAATACAGTGGTTGGCATTGCAGCAGCAGTATCAGAAGCAGACAAGGAAGAGAAGATGACCAAGCTATGGCATATGAGGCTTGGGCATGCTGGGGAAAAATCCTTGCAGACTCTGGCAAAGCAAGGATTATTGAAGGGTGCAAAGACTTGCCAACTTGAATTTTGCGAGCAATGTGTTCTGGGAAAGCAAACGCGGGTGAAGTTCGGAACAGCAATCCATAACACTAAAGGCATTATGGATTACATTCACTCAGATGTGTGGGGACCTACCAAGACGGCTTCTTTGGGAGGAAACCATTATTTTGTAACGTTTGTTGATGACTTTTCCCGGAGAGTATGGGTGTATCCCATGCGAACAAAAAATGAAGCATTCGGGAAATTCCTCACTTGGAAGAACATGATGGAGAACCAGACCGGGAGGAAGATTAAAGTGCTTCGATCCGATAACGGCACAGAATATCGAAATGACCCTTTTTTCGACTTGTGCAAGAAGGAATGTATTTCCCGACATTTCACTGTGCGGGACACGCCACAACAGAATGGTGTGGCTGAACGGATGAACCGAACATTGTTGGAGAAAGTTCGGTGTATGTTGTCCAATGCTAATTTGGGCAAGCAGTTCTGGGCTGAAGCGGTGACATATGCGAGCCATCTAATCAATCGACTACCATCAACTGCTCTTAAAGGCAAGACACCTTTGGAGGCATGGTTTGGCAAACCTGCAAATGATTATGATTCTTTACGTGTGTTCGGTTCCGCTGCTTATTATCACGTGAAAGAATCAAAGCTGGATCCAAGGGCGAGAAAAGCTGTTTTCGTAGGGATATCTTCTGGAGTCAAAGGATATCGCCTATGGTGCCCGGAGATGAAAAAGGTGATCTTTAGCAGGGATGTTACGTTCAACGAATCAATAATGTTGAATAAGGTAACCAAGCAGCAGACGGATAGTACTCCTCAGCAGGTGGAGCATTATCCTCAACAGGTGGAGTTTCAGACATCTACAACCAGAGAGGTAGATGGTCAACCAATAGAAAACGATGGTCCAAGTACCGAAGAAGAGCTCAGTGAAAGTGTGGTTTTAACCCAAGAACCTCAGGAGCAACAAGATTTACCAATTGCAATTAGGAGGCCAAGAAGAGAAATTCGGAGACCTGCTCGATTCAAAAGTATGCTGGCCTATGCACTTCCTGTTATTGAAGAAGGTATACCACAAACTTTTCTTGATGCAAAAATTAGTCCGGAGAAAGAAAAGTGGAAGAAAGCCATGGACGAGGAAATGCATTCCCTTGAAGCAAATCACACGTGGAAGCTAGCTAAACTCCCAGAGGGAAAGAAGGCAATTGGTTGCAAGTGGGTCTATGCTCAGAAAGAAGGATTTCCAGAAAAGAATGACGTGCGCTACAAGGCAAGATTGGTAGCCAAAGGCTATGCTCAAAAGGAGGGAATTGATTACAATGAGGTATTTTCCCCTGTTGTAAAACATTCCTCCATTCGAATTTTGTTGGCCTTGGTAGCACAGTTGGACTTGGAACTAGTTCAAATGGACGTAAAAACGGCATTCTTACATGGTGATTTGGAAGAGGAAATCTACATGACCCAACCAGAAGGATATAAAGTTGCTGGAAAAGAAGATTGGGTTTGCAGACTGAAGAAATCGCTTTATGGATTGAAACAATCACCAAGACAATGGTATAAGCGATTTGATCAATTCATGATGGGCCAGAAGTACACCAGGAGCAGTTTTGATCATTGTGTATATTTCCGTAAGCTACAAGATGGATCTTTCATTTATCTTCTTCTATATGTAGATGACATGTTAATTGCATCTAAAGATAGAGGAGAGATAAGCAGATTGAAGTCTCAACTCAGCAAGGAGTTCGAAATGAAAGATCTCGGTGAAGCAAAGAAAATTCTCGGTATGGAGATAACGAGAGACAGGAATAGGGGCACTCTGAGTTTGACTCAGAAGCAATATCTGAAGAAAGTATTGCAGCGGTTTGGCATGACAAACAAAACCAAACCTGTAAGTACACCGTTTGCTCCTCATTTCAAACTTAGTGCTTCACAATGCCCGAAGACGAAAGAGGAACGAGAATACATGTCAAAGGTTCCTTATTCAAATGCGGTGGGTAGCTTGATGTATGCAATGGTGTGTACAAGGCCTGACATTTCACATGCAGTTGGAGTAGTGAGCAGGTACATGCATGATCCCGGTAAAGATCATTGGCAAGCCGTGAAATGGATTCTAAGGTATATCTTGAAAACCTTAGATATTGGGTTGATATTTGAGAAGACTAATGTTACTGGTCAGCATATAGTTGGGTACTGTGATTCAGATTATGCAGGAGATCTGGATAAACATCGATCAACTACTGGATACGTATTTACTCTTGCAAACGCACCAGTTAGTTGGAAGTCTACCTTACAGTCAACCGTTGCTTTGTCAACAACGGAGGCAGAATACATGGCCATTACAGAAGCTGTTAAGGAAGCCATTTGGTTACAGGGATTGCTGGATGACTTAGGAGTTGGTCAGAAACATGTAACAGTGTTTTGTGATAGTCAAAGTGCCATTCATCTAGCAAAGAACCAGGTATATCATGCTAGAACCAAGCATATCGACGTGCGGTACCATTTTGTGCGGGAAATAATTGAAGAAGGTGGAGTCAAGGTACAAAAGATCAAGACCACCGAGAATCCCGCAGATATGTTGACGAAGGCTGTAACATGTATCAAGTTCGAATATTGTCTGAACTTGATTAATGTCTCAAGAATTTTAAGTTGGCGCTGAAAAGCGCATTTGGAGGTCCTACCGAATTTCGTGACGAGAGAATCTTGAAGGGGATAATGTGATTTGAGATGCACCAAGGTGGAGATTTGTGAAGTGGGCATCCAAATCCATTGGAGAAAATGGAGTTGATAAATTTAATGTAGTAGATGAAGTTAGTGGAGTGGATGGATTTTGTGCCTATAAATACCAAGGCCACTCATTTGTAAGATTATCCCAACACAAGCAAAGGCAAGAAGCTTGCCTTTGATCTCTCTTCTCCTATTGTAGTTTTTAGCCTTTGTGAGTGTTTCTCGTTGAGAGGGTTTTGTGGTATAGGATTATTTCCTATAACCTTTTGTAATATTATTTCATTTCATAGTGAAATAATAGTTCGGTGGGGCCCGGAGGACGTAGGCATATTTGTGTCGAACCTCGTTAAATCTTGGTGTTCTCTTTATTATTTAATTAATAGCTCCATTATTCCACAACACTTTTCTCAATGAATGTATAAATGTAAAATGCAGGCTATGGAAACATGGAGAATTGCAAAAGGACCACGGAAAGACTATGGATTTTCAGTTGAATCCTTCTAAAGCAATGATTTAACAATATAAATGGATGGGCACCTTCTGTTCTTCCTTTAGTGCCTCCTGGAGATTTGCCATTGTGGGAAGTGATCCACCTTCCATTACACCCATCAAGTTCTTCATACGAACACGCATTTGGAAAAGTTGAGCAACTAGTTGACTCACCTGCAAAGATATAACGCCATGTTGTGAGTCATATCTGCAGTGAATCATTACAAATAGTAGTACAATTTCTGGGAATCAACTGTGCAATCTTGCTCACTTATCTTACCTGCTGTTCTGTTTTCCCAGAATCTTTAGCTACTCTTTTTCTCCTTTCAGAAGATTCTGCCAACAGTTCTGGTTTTTCCCTTTCCTCTGCAAACAGAAATTGATATCATTAGATGTGTACTCAAAAGAAGATAAATGGCATGGACCAGAAATTTACAGTTTAGTGTCAAAAACTTATTTCAGCTGAAAACGGGCCTGCACATCAATTGCCTACATTTTGTGTTTAAAATAATCAAAGATGTTATTCGTGATAAAATGCATTGGAAAAAAATTCCATATATTTCATGGAGGTTTTCAAGACCCAGTTGGGCAATTCGCCAAAGTATTAGTAGCAAATGAGCTAATACGCATGATCCTTCTTCTGAGGTCTACATGTACTCATTCTCTTACTTTTGCAACTCCAAGACATATGAAGGAATGAGGCAACGTAAAAGAATAACGAGTACGCATGTAAACAAGGTCCAGTAGGAAAACAAAGTGACGGGTAAAGGTATGATGCTGAAATTCCTAGATGTTAAAACAGAAGGCAGAGATAACCTGGGGTCATTGCTTCGATCATAGATTCCATTACTTGCACATTCTTTTCTGCTTCTCGAATTTGTGCAGGAGTAACCTAATTGAATACATTCAATTAGGAAATTTGTTATGATTATGAGTTCCTTCAGGCATTATAATACCTTCAATTGTAAACAATCCTTTTAGTTAAATTTATCAAATACAAATATCTGATTGTGGTTATCTCGTTTCATAAATAATAAACAGAGAAATGGATCGATAGGGCATGATCCAAGTTATTCAAGGAGAACTATCACCAAATTAGTCTTAAATATTTATTCACATGCATTAAATTCAAGGAACATACAGAAGGGACTATTCCCAGTGGTTAAGAACTAAGTAGTTAAGAGACATAATATAATAATATAATAAAACAAGTAGTAATAATACCTTCCCCATTCCCGGTATCATTCCTATAACACGAGACATAGAGCCCATCCGTGCAACTGTCTGTGTTTGCTTCAAGAAGTCATTAAAATCAAATTTGGCACTCATGATTTTCTTCTGCAGTTCTTCAGCATCTTCTTGGCGCATCTGTATCCAACAGGAGTTCCAATAAATACTTATACACAATAAATTAGTAAAGAAAGTCAAACATTGGTAATTATAAACTCACAACTTCTTGGGCTTTCTCCACAAACGATAAAACATCACCCATTCCTAAGATACGTCCTGCCATTCGATCTGGATAGAAAGGTTCAAGGTCTTCCATATGCTCCCCTCTACCTACAAGTTTAATTGGCTTCCCTGATACCTATAAGGATCATTCATGAAATTATCATATTGCATCCATCACCATGTTAGCAAATACATGTGATTGTCAAATATGAGCAAATGTGTGTATTCATATTTATCAAAGTACAATGCATGAGGTGAACTTCTAAGATATCTTACTCTAGTAAATCAGAACTAAGTGGTATAATATTCTTCTGGGCCGCAATTACTGCATTAAGTATTCGTATGCTCCATAGCAACATAAAAGGTTAAATCTCTTGCAAAGTTTTCCTTTGGACTTGTTTTCTTCCCATTAATAATTAATACAAAAAAATTATACAAGCCATTTAAGAAGATAACTGCCTACCTCTTTTACACTCAAGGCTGCACCACCTCTAGAATCCCCATCTAGCTTTGTTAGAATGGCACCGGTAATTCCAATTTCAACATTGAATGTTGTGACCAATGCTAACGACATGGAACAACATATATTATAAGTAAAGATCAAAATTGTTTTCAATACCAAAATGTCGTTTGTCAGTAGACAAATCAGTCCAAGCATTAAAACAAGCAGGTTTGACTTCAGGCGAGCCTGTGGCAATAATGCTAGTTCAGAAGGAAATACTTTGCCAGAGAGAACATGCTAATGGTAACCAAAACCAGAAAACAGTATTAACAGCATAAAAACAAAATTTACGTGCATTAAAAATAATTTTTTAAGAAAAATGTATTCACACAAAACTAAATGTCAAGGAGGGCAATTAATGTCATTCCTTACTTTTAACTGATTCGTCAATTTCAATCAGGCCATAAACTCTAGAAATATTATAAGAAGCATATACCAGCAGCTTCTTGGCCAGTCATTGCATCCACAACAAGCAAAACTTCTGTGGGATTTAACACTCTTTTGACGTCCTTCAGTTCATCCATCATTGTTTTATCTATCTGATATGGAAAAATATTTACTATATCAATTCAACAAAAGCACTTCTGGGTCCTATACTCAAGATCTCATGGTCAATTATTCTCACCTGAAGTCTTCCAGCAGTATCCATTATGACCACATCTACATTCTTTTTCCTTGCCTCCTCCAAACCTTGCCTTGCTATTTCTGCCGGCTTAATGTCAGTTCCTGCTGCATATACAGGTACTCCAACCTATTTAAAGTTGGCAACGATTGAAGATGAGAGCATGACTATAAAGATAAAAGAATATCAGACACCGTAGAATTTGGTACAATCAGTAAGAATCATCAAAAGAAGAAAGACACTGTTATGAAGGTTTCTAAATTAGCCCAAAAAGCTCAAACATCTGCTTCATATCATCTTCCCTTTGTCAAAATAATCTACTGTGTCCAACAACAGCTAACTATAGATCCAGTTATTCCTAATTTTTGGTACTCACCACTTCCTCCTACGTTTCATAATGATGCTATTACAACAAACATAATATATACTGGTTAGGTTTCTCACGGTCAAGATAATCAACTATGTCCAACAAGAGCTAACTGTAGATCCAGTTATTCCTAATTTTTTGTACACACCACATCCTCATACGTTTCATGATGATGCTAACAACTCTCATAATATATACTGGTTAGAACTTAGAAGTTTCAGGGTCAAGATATGTATCACTAAGCAAAGTTTATATGATAAACATTTCACACTTCCACTATCTGTGAAAATGGATGGGAAAAGACAAGATAAATATGACAGAAATCTATAATATTATTCTAATACTGAGATTTAAGCTGTTGAAAACAGGAAGCCATCCCCAGAGAACTACCTGTTCACCTAAAATAACCAACTGATCAATTGCAGCAGGTCTGTAAACATCCCCAGCAATTAGCATGCAATTCTTCCCCTGTTAATCATGCCATTCAAATTTGAGCAATATTAGTCTAAACGTCAAAAGGAGAGATTTAAGTATAGAAATTTCGAACCAGGTACGGCACCAGCTTTTTCAGATACAATGCTAGCTTTGCACTGACAGTAGTCTTTCCCACACCTTGCAATCCAGCCAACAAAATCACAGTTGGTTTAGATCTCGCAAATACCAAGTCAGAAACTTCTCCACCCATTAAATTTATGAGCTCGTCATTCACAATCTGTGTAGATTAAAGAAAAATTTAACTATTATCGAAAATGTTCAACCATGGCCACAAAGTAATCCTAAAAGCAATCCATTTGTTGCAGTGAACACATTATTCAAATATGTGTAGATTAAAGGTAAAACAATAAATATCATTGAAAGTTCCAACCACGGTGATAAAATATCCGTAGAATCGAATTAGAGAACCAAATATTGATATGGATTGAAAATCTACTTACATTTGGAAGCATGCACCAAGGTTAATCAACTAGTTTTAATAAGATTCAAGTCATGGAGATCTTAATGTTCATTTCAACCATCAAGTAGGTACATTATCAGCCAATCAGCCATAACAACCAATACGAATGGGGGGGTAGTTCCATAGCACAAGATGTTCACTTTCTGATAACACAACATAGATTCCAATAAAGTTAAATAGTGGTATATGCATTTTTCAATTGAAATTTGTGGAAAGGACCTCATGAGTATAAATAAATGGTTCTCAACTGACCTTATCAGTTGAAGATATCTTGAAATGATAATATGGCGCCTAGGGTTCAATGTGGAGATGCATGTTTTGAAAAGCTAAAATTTAAACAGAAAGTTAATACTGCAGAGTCGTCAGCTGGGATGAGTCCATTTCTAGGCATACCTTAACTAATTGCTGGTCTGGTCTCACCCCTCGGATGACTCCAGTACCAACCGCTTTATCAGTTACGGCTTGAACAAATCTTCTAACAACAGGAAGACTAACCTGCCAACGGAAAATAAGCGTTCGTGATAGACACCAACTCAAAATATTACCACCAATCACTAAAAACCCTCGAATTCTGCGGCTCTTACATCAGCTTCCAAGAGGGCTCTCCTAATGTCTCTCATGGGTTCCACAATGTTTTCCTTGCTCAAAACCTCTATATCACAATACGCAGAAAGAAAAACTCAGTAAATTGATCTCCCGCTATTTTTCAAATCAAAAAGCAGAACAGATATCTGGGAGAAATGAAGAAAAAAAAAATTGATAAAACACAGAAACCTTCTCCCTTGAGCTTGCTCCAAGCCGCTTCGAGCCCACTGGTTAATTGCCCAAACATTTCAGCTCTCACGACTCCCCGCATATCCCTCCTTTGGACAACACCAGTCTTCGAATTCACCGATCGCCATACCTCTCTCTGCACAGCAGCAGAAAAGAAAAAAAAAATTAAACCAGTTTACTATCCCATAAAGCAAAGCAATTGAGCTTAATGCTTACAGTGAATGAGTTCCCGCAGGAGGAGGACAGTGACTGAGGGGAGCAGGTCCGGGAATTGAAGCGGTTGGAGAATGATGATACATGAAGAGACAATTTAGGGATTAGCAGAGAGGAAGGGCGGGAGGCAACGGTCGAAAATCGAGCAGAGACCTCCATGGGAGGCAGCCGAGAAAGTGCTCCGGTTCCGCAGATTTTTTTATTTATCCGTTTCGTAATCTGTTTGTCCCTGTTACCATTATCAGGATCGATTTGAGGATCTGGTGTGCCGCGGTCCACTGAATTATTCTACACCCGCTTTTACAAATAAGAGAATAATGTAGTGGGCCCAATACACAGGTCTCTAGAGTATTGACATGGGCTTAGGCCCAAACCCAAATTGTGCATTTGTCATAAATGTCCAACTTAACATGTGTAATTCCTACAGAGTACTCCTTAAAGTTGGCTGGTATTCTTTTTTAAAATGTTCCATAAATTTTTTTTTTCTTGACAGCCTATTCAAGAGAACATGGAAAAAATAAAATTCTATTCAGCCTATTCTTTTTTAAAATGTTTCACAAAATTTGGTTACTTTTTATTTTTATATAAATTAAATTAATATAACTATGATTAATATCATAATCTATATATTATTAAAACCATTATTAAACAACTTATTCTACATTTAATGTGGTGTCTTCATTTCAAATTTCTAAAATTTATAGATTTCTGCATTTTTTATTTATTAATTTTATAGTTTTTGCATTTATTTATTTATTCATTATAGCTTTTCAATTTCTAGAAGATTTGAAATTTTAAATTTATATGGAATTCACAGTGTATATATAATTAATATTATTAAAAGATAAATTAATTACTGAAAAAGATTTGTATATGCTAATTAATGGGTTTTTTGGGAGTTAACGGATCCGCTAGCGGATAGCGGATTCGGAGAGAGAACTGTAAGACAATATGTTATCTACTACTGAATCCGTTCGCTCCCAAACATCCTCAATGTATATATGGAGACCATGATTTCAAAAAAAAAAAAATCTATATATAAATATATATTGAGGTAATAACTAAAATAGGCTAGCAGAAGAAGACTCTTCTGCTTTTGAGCCACCTTATAAAAAATATCCACTTATGAGCCACTAGATGGCATTTGGTCCTAATTTTAGGCCAAATGGCCGGAAAAAATGCTAAGTCCGAACTGTGTGATGTGCATGCGTCGGAAAACCGTCGCGATGGCCTACAACTGGACATGATCTTCTTTTAATGGCCTATTTTAATTTTTTGTATGTAATTAACCATCCCATTAAGTATATTTTGCTTTCATTTTTTGTCTGTCTCAATGTTTTTTCTCATTTTTATTTTAGTAAAAATTTAAATATTAATTATCAAACATACACAATGATATCACATCAATAAATAAATTAAAAGTTCAAACCCACAACCATAACATTACACATAAATAAATCAATTAAAAATTCAAACTAATTATAATCATATCACATAAATACATACTTTACCTATACTTTAAAATCTAATATAACATTCAATACTAATTACTCTCACATAAAATGAGGTTGTTCAGTGCCTTGGTAATGCTCTGACACACCAATGTTTGTCTTCCCATCGGAGATCCATTCTCCTGATCTTCAACATGTCAATAGTTGGATAGTTCTTATTATTTGTATTGCCATATATTTTATTCTATCTTATTTATTATAAATAGATTATCTCTGTTTAATTTAATTTTAGATTTAACTTATTTAATTTTTTGTAACACCCGAGAAAAAATACAAATTCAAATTGTTTTGAACTACGTCATGACTTGATCCCTTCAGAGGGTACGTAGGCAGCTTGGGACTGAATTCTAAGTTCAGTCACAAATTACAAATAAATCACAAGATCAATCACAAAAACGTTAGGAGAAATTGGAACTAATTTAACTAGACTAATTAGGGCACGGACGAGCGTTAAGCCCGAACTCGTAACAAGTTTAAGGTAAAGATTTCGAACCGGAAACGACCCGAGGAGTCGAGCTAACACGTAGAGGGTAGAAAACCGATAGAGAAAAGAAGAAAAGACCCGACGGACCACGCGGACCGCCGAACCGGCCGATCCGGCCGGCCCGCGCTCGCCGCGCGGAAGGAGGAGACGCGTCCCAAGGATTGGTCGCGCGTGCTCCGCGCGGACATCCCTATATGTGCGCGTCACCACCGCGCCAGAGGTGCAGAAGGTGTGAAATTTCCTTCCATGGCGATTTTCTTGCCTAAATTAACATTCCCTTCGATGGTAAACGGATCCCAGCAGTAGGGAAGTGCATAAACTCGGTATTGGGCGCCCCCTACCCCTTATTTTCAAAAAAACAAACCCTAGACACTCCCATCCTTCCTCTCCAAGTTCGAAACTCCTTCGACTTCACTTTCCAGCGAGTATTCCGGCGACGACGAGGCAAACGGGACGAAGCCTCTACCCTCTAGAACCTTGGTAAGTAGTATTACAGTGTTTGAGTCGTCCATAAGTTTTAAAAACTCGAAATCTAACCATCTTCCTTTTGCTACGATTTCACGTCAGGGAACGAACAAAAAGCGATCGGAGAAGTTGGCCGTTTGTCGCGACCTTAGGACATCCGGAAATCCCTTCCAACGACCCTACTCTCTAACTAAGTAAGTTAAGACCTTACTCTTCAATATTTGTGGTTTATTGCCGTTTAAAACTTAAGATCTAGACACGTAACAAAAATCGGTTTACAAAAACCCTATTTTCGTCCAATTTCAAAAACTCGCCTAAAACTCGACCTTCGGGAATTCAAACCAAAAACTTTTCAACATAGATTTTGTTCATAAGACTCTAATCTACCTTGTGTCCAAATTTCAGCCATTGACATAAAGATTTGCTATCCGAAATCGCGCCGTAAATTTTCTGTGACAAAACCAAATGTTTGAATTCTGGACAGATTATTTGACTCGACTTGATTCATATTTTTCAACCATTTTAAATCGATTCAACTTTGCATTTCTAAACAAAAGTTGTAGATAATTGTGTCTAGATTATGCATATAAAATTTCATGAATTTTGGAGTTCATTTGATATGTCAAACGGACAATTTTCAGAAACTGTTCTAAACTAACTTTGGAGTCCGTGCATATGCAGCATGTTGTGGTCGACTTTTGAACATCTAAAATTCATTATTTCCAAAATCTTAAAACATGAAAGTTGTTCATTAAGGTGTTGTGCACATCCTGCTAAAATTTCGGACCAATTGGCTTTGAAATGAATTTTTAATCGGCGTCGCACGTAACTGTGTCGGAGTTGGTCTTTTGGACAGAAAACATCTTTTGCAAAGAACTCGAAATTTGACTCACTTCAAAACCTTATTTCCAAAAACTTAGAACATGAAAGTTGTTCGTATGTGTGTTTTTGAGCTACTGTGTAAATTTTAGAATTTTTGGTGTAAAGATGAATTTTTAATTAAGAAAGGCGTAAACTGCGTCGAATCGGATTTTTCGAACTTGACAAAACTCGAACTACGAAACGCGATATCGAATATTTTGGTAACATTGAAATACGAACTTTCGAAAAATCCCGTTCACTAGGCTGAGCCGATCTTTATGCTATCATTATCTTTGAGACTGCCTCGTTATTGGTCTCCTTACTATCTGAGATTGCCTCGTTAGTGATCTCGCGCGCTGTGTTATTTGGATCGCCTCGTTAGTTGTCTTACTATCTTTGAGACTGCCTCGTTAGTGGTCTCCCATTTATTTGGACTGCCTCGTTACTGGTCCTACATTTTGAGATTGCCTCGTTAGTGATCTCCCGGTATGGTGTCCTCTTCTTAGTTTGCGGGATAAAATATAAAAGACTTGTGTGAGTGTTTAATTATGCTTAAATCTTATTTACCATGTTTTTAAATTATGCTTCTAAATTACGTTCTTAAATTATGCTTTTAAATTACGCTTTAAAATTTAGTCCTTTAATTATGCATTTTCGTCTTGAATAAATTAATCATGTTCTTCCGCTGCGAGTAAATCATGATGTTTAAATTAAAGCATGAAAAGTGTAATCTTTAGTTAAAACGCATGTAACCCCTTAAATTGTTTAGTTAGGGATTAACTTACTCGGTATATTTTTATACTGATAAACAGTTGTCATTTTTCTTTTACAGAGTATGTCGAGTGACGCATGCACATGCACTTGGGGGAAACATTTATGAACATTTTAATTTCTGCATCGTACTACTGTTTTACCGGGTCTGTTAAACCCGAGGTTTGGCCGTGTTGGCCGTAATTACTTTCCCGCTGCATTTACTCTATCTCGCGCATGATGATTATTACTTCCGTATTTTGAATTAAGTACTATTAATTTCCGGACTCAATTGTTGAAATGTTTTTAAATCTTTTACGTACCCATAAGCCTTGCATTTCCTTAGTGAGCTCGGGAAGCCGTGTCTTGCTAGGGAGATGTGGCGGTGACATCCCGGCCTGGGTTATCAAATCCGGGGTGTTACATTTTTATTTTAGAACATATATATATATTTTTGCTTAACAACTTATACAGGTTAGAAAGGGTGGAAGGAGCACATACTATACAAATTAAAAATAGAATAAAAGGGATGGATAGGGGCCGGGTGGAGAATACCCTCAACCTATAGGTTGGGAGTCGAGGGACTTGACCACTACGGTAAGTCCACATCCCAATATAATTTAATTATTGATGTTATTGTTCATATAATTAATTTTATTTATTATTATTTAAATATATTTGTTTTATTTCATTTTATTATTTATGTTAATAAAAAATTATTCACTCTGCATTTTTTATTTTATTTCAATTTAATTCTTATTTTATTATATATTTTAATTAATATTTATTCTATTTTTATGTTACTCCTTCATCCTGTGACTAGTATTCCAAAATTTTGGATACTATATTTTATGTGAGAATAATTAATATTGAATGTATGGGTATTAGAGCTAAAAGCATGGATAAAATATTAATTTATGTAATGGAATTATAATGAGTTTGAATTTTTAACTGATTTATTTATGTGTGATATAATAAATGTGAGTTTGAACTTTTAGTTTATTTATTGATGCGATATGATTGGGTAGGTTTGATAATTAATTTTTAATTATTTAATAAAATAAAAATGAGACAAAAACATTGAGACAGACAACAATTAAAGCAAAACATAATTAATGGGACGGATTGAGTATTATATATTGTAATTATATTAGAAAAAATTAAAATAGGCCATCAAAATGAGACCAATTCCAGTTTTAAGCCATCGCATCGGTTCTCCGGCCGTGCACATCATGGGCTAAAATGTACTTAGCATTTTTTCCACTTATTTGGCCTAAAATTAGGTCCAAATGCCTTCTAGTAGCTCATAAGTGGATATTTTATATAGCGTGACCCAAAAGCAGAAGGGCGTCATTCTGTTGGTCTATTTTAGTTATTACCTCATATATATTTATAAAATCATTATTGGTCAACCCAGTTGAAACTTTTGACAATTCCACACGAGCTTTTTCCAAAATATACCAGGTTAGAATTATTAAATGAAAACCGTTATGATTTATGGAATGGGTTTAGGGATATATCAAGATTGTTACTCTTTTTATTACTCAAGTGTGGTGCTTGGTTTCAAATGGCGCTGTGGTCCTCTCTTGTCATGAAATGTTGACAAATCTCATGGCACAGCCGGGATAGGTTGATCTTCAGCCTGTCACACTGAGGATCCCCGGTAAATATGCCATGATACTTCTCATCAACTCTTGCCATAAGATTTCCCGCCATGAAACTTTTGACAGATTTCCACGACATGAGTATTTTCCGAAAAATCATGATCCTGGTTTAGATTTTATTTAAGGAAACCAATTTATGACGGCGGGGTTGTGGCTAGGGTTATATTTATAAGTAGTCATGCTTTTATTGCTCGTGTTTAAGAAACTGTGGCCCGAAAGCGCACGGTGTCGAAAATTGCAGTAATTTATAGTAAGACCGGATCGTTCACTGGAGGATGTGCGATAGAAGCAGGGCCCACGTCGTTTACTAAGATTTTCCACTCGGTTACTCGATTCAAGTGTGTGAAATGACTAACAACTACTTGACATAATTTAAACTAAGCTATGAAAGCAACTAAAATAATGCAAATAAAATTATTCTAGAAAGCAAATTAAATTTAGTCTACGAAAGCAACAAAGTCATTCTAAGAAAGCGGTTAGAATTATGTAAGAAAGCAGATTTAAAATGAGACAGGAGAGTCAGGGAGGAAATAATAAAGATTGGACAAGATTCAAATGAAACACAATTAAACTTCCATTTTGTTACACAGATCTGAGCTTGGGATAATTCGTCAATTAGCTAATTCTCATGCTCTCTATACCATGTTCCCTTTAACAGACAGGTACTTACAGTAAGAGTTTACATGCTCTTAAGGCAACAAATTCCAAGATACCACAGACTCACAACTGCTCCCGTCAGAGCGTGTCATTTATCTGTGGTGGACAAGCAACACCTGAAAAATCATTTATTGAAGTGTCAAGTACTGCTATCATTCCCCCATGTCACGCCCAAAGATTCTAGTTAAGCCCTGAACTATCCCTTAACTCTCAGTCCTAGTAGCAGTTACACAACTCTCAATACAACCGAGTGACCTCTAACGAAAGCATTTAAAAGAAAGCGGTAAAGAGAGCATTTAAAATCCTATCACTCGGAGGTTTTTGAAAGTCTGACCCTGGTAGTAAAAGAAAGCCCCCAGTCAGAATGACTAGGTGTGGATCAAGAATTTCCTATTATCGGTGAACCGCTCGCAGAGTTCACTTCTCGTCGGGTGGTTATGAGATACAAACTAATGAAACGAACTAATAAATTAGTTCGTTCCGGATGCACTCACTCAGGACTCAAAAATAGGCTTTGGCAGGAGAGGATAGCAGTTGAAAGAATACTCAACCCTACCTTAGAAAATAACCAAGGCCCGAATGTTGTTCCTCTAGTATTATCCATCACACCTTATCGGAATCCAAGTGGAATCTGACCCAGTGCAATATTTAATACAAGATTTCCAACAAACAGCAATTTTGGAAAAAGAATAAATCTGAAAATCATTCCCTATCAGGTACTAGACTCTCAATAAGAACACAGACCCTTTCAGTCTAGGTGAGACCTAATCGCTGACTCTGCTTCTAATTTCCCAAAATCAACCCCCAGTAGGATGTGAATTAGCCATAACTGAGGATTTTATCCCTTACTCAGATCCGAATTTTATAAAGGAATTTTTGTTGGAAATTTATTATGAAACATCTGATTTAAATCAAGACTTCTATGTCCAAGGGAAGGATCCCAAAATAATGATGACCACAATATCTACATAATAATATCATGCATAAATTTATAGAGAAGTGTAAAATAAATAACCCAAAATATAAGGCGGGTTTAGACAGAAGTTGACACACAGAGATGAAATAGCCGGAGATGAGAGGAATTTATTTGGCTAAAAAGATGACTGAAATAACTGGGGTTATCCGGACTGCAAACATCTGCTATCCAGGTCCCAACTATTCCAGGTGGAGCGGTTCTTAGACAGTGGAATGCCCTAAATGACAGTTGCCGCCGTCATCTTGGACTCCACTATCTGTGAATTTGGATAAAAACCCACATGTTCTATCACTGCAATAATTATTAGATGACATTGGCAAATATCATCTAACGTTACTACAGCTCCGGATTCGGGTTTGAAATTAAAATAAAGAAAGAGAAACTGTATCCGGATAGGGGTCAGCTGAGCAGCTATTATAATCCCGGATGGACTAACCGCCAAAGCTTCCACCGACCACTATTCGGACCATGCAAACTAACATCTAATAATTAATATACAGACCATGAGCTAGTTATCCGTGTGGGAATACCTGCCAACATTAATCTGATATATTCCTTATTAGCTGTTTCACACAACACGGGAAATACAAAATAAATAAATAAAAGAAAATATTTTTGGGTCATCTTGCATGAGGGACATTGGTTTCTCATGCAAGGTATGGAAATGATTCCATAATTACTCTTTATGATCTAAATAATCTCTCATTCCATAATTAATTAATTACAGTCCGGATTATATACTTAGATCATAAGAGTTTAATCATTTGTAGAAGAGTCTTTTAATGGGAAATTGAACAAAGTTCTTTATATCAAATTGATCATGGGTTGAAATCTTTGGGTTTCATCCTCAAAATATTAATACAAAGGTTCAATTAATTAATGGAGTGAGATGAAGAGTAAAAGTTTGGCAAAAAGGTGCCACTTTGTCGCGATGCAGAGTTTATGTCGCGGAGCATGGCTCCGCGACAAAGGTTTCGCGACAAAGGGGTGGGAAATAAGAGGAATGGAGTTTTGAAAAGTTAGGGTTTGTCTTGTCGCTAAGCAAAAGTTTGTCGTGGCATAGCGACAAAAGGGGTTGAAAATTGGACAAGGCATAATTCTTGTCGCGGAACAAGAGGTTTTGGCGCGGAACGTGGTTCCGCGACAAGGTTGCTTCGCGACAAAGCCCTTCCAGCATAAAATCACATTTGGGTCCTTGGTCGCTAATCAAGATTTTGTCGCGGAACGTGGTTCCGCGCCAAGGGTTGTTTCGCGACCAAGGGTTTTAAAATAGTGGTTAACAAATGCTCCTTGGCACCTTTGTCGCCAAAGTGTCATTTTGTCTCGGAACGTGGTTCCGCGACAAGAGTTGTTCCACGACAAAGGTGTGTCCAGTACATATGTCAGAAAAGTAAAGTGGAACAGTGGCATGCATTATGTGTGATCTCACCCATTTCAGATTCAAAAGCCAAACTAAGCTAAAAATGGACAAAACAGAAGTTGAATCTAGCTAGAACATGCTTGAACATAATAGAATTAAAACAAACTTAAAACTTAAGAAACCCTAATCTGAGCTTGATCACCCATAAGCATGCAACATTATCCCAAGAAAAGGTCACCAAGCAGTGACATTAAAATGCAAAACAAGGGTCAAATGACCCAAGGAAAACGAAAACAGTAAGATCCATGGGGTGTGAGACCCATTTCATGATTTTGGGACACAAATGGAGAATGTTTTCCCATATTATTAAAGGGTGTTGTTCATACCCATGATTTGGGTACCACAAACCCTTAAACAAAAGTTTAGAACAAGAAATAAGGTGTAAAACTGGCTATCTAACCAAAATGCAGTAAACTACTCTTAACTAGTGCATGAATTAAATAATACAAGAAAAATCTAACTAACTACCCTAAACTAAACTAAACTACTGAACTTCCCACTTGTCTTCAAGAGTGTGTATTTTCTCTAAAATTCTTCCAACCTCTTGCTCATGGGAAACACCTCATATTTATAGAGGGGAAACCCTAAGCCCATGGGCCTTGATTTGAGCCCATTGTGTCTCAAGACATCACACACATCACAGCTTTGTCTCGGAGCACCAAGTTTGGTCGCGGAACACACTGCATGTGGCAAAGCTTCTCGACTGGGTCTTGTGTCTCTAAAAATGCATCTTTGTCGCGGAACGGACCTTTGTCGCGGAATGGGGCATCGCGACAAAGGTCTCGCGCCAGATGGCTCTGGCTGGTCTTTTCCTTCATCTGAGCTTGCTTGGTCGCGGAGCGTTCCTCTGTCGCGGAACCATGCATCGCGACAAAGGAGCTTCCATGACAAAGGTGTTCCTGGGCCTGCCGGATTGGGCCAGATGGGCCGAAAATGTTCTTTTTGTGGGCTTTTCTCTCTTTTTTCCCATCTTTTTATATTCCTTTTTCTTTTCTTTTCTTTTCTCATGTTTTTGGATTTTTCTAACATAAATATGTAATAAAATTACGTATTTATGCCTTTTTCACACCAGCTTATTATTTTTACAAGTATGCATAAATCAGTCCAATTCGACTGCTTTCTTACTTAATGTAAGACCGGAATGCGATCAAATGCCCGTTTAAGACACGGAAATGGATTGAAAATAATGGTCATTTCTGGCCATTATCAACATCCTCACATTTAATACTGATCGTCTCCGAGCAGTCAGAGTCAATGTTCGTAAGAACACGGACTCTACATATTCAATTCATTTTCGTGGCTTTATAAATCACATACTTTTTGGATTGGGATAAGACAATCAAAGATTACAAGTATTAAACTCCCTTGATTGCAGTGTTTAATGAAATGATACTTGCTCACTACATCGGGCCTACAAATCAAACATTATTGTCAATCCTTCAAGAATATCATGTTTGGAAGATGCAAAGATTAAAAATTAGAATTAAGGCATGACATGAACATTCTTAATGAAACAGAGCCTCACTTATAAGAGAATCGGAAAATTCACTCACTCTCAATTGGGGTTTAATCATTGAACGCTCATAATCAATTTTAATTAAATTGTCCCATAAGCTTGCAATCGGACCAACTCGCCACCTGCTCATTTCTTCAAATCGAGATCACGA
Source organism: Hygrophila difformis (assembly GCA_030278955.1). Lineage (NCBI taxonomy): Eukaryota > Viridiplantae > Streptophyta > Magnoliopsida > Lamiales > Acanthaceae > Hygrophila > Hygrophila difformis. The sequence goes on along the minus strand of JAOANR010000009.1, from coordinate 32,210,294 downwards.
GGTCTTATTTAAGGGTTATAACGGGGCATACGGTTGTAACATTTGGTATGGAAGGAAATTATTGGGCTAAGAAGTGGCAAGAATTAATTCTATCATAACTTGGCATATTTATTTAAAATTTATGATCATCATTATTTATTTCTTTCTTTTCTATTGCATGATATTAGACTAAGTCTAATTTGCTTTGTCATTTGCAATTTGTTTATGTTGAAAGGGTCTCAACAACTTTTTTTTTTTTTTTTGGAGAATCGGTTTATAACATACCGATTAATGTGGATTGATGATCATAAGTTTAATGCCTTTGATAGAATTCATCTTTGCACACTTGGGTTTGAATTTCTTGGTCTTTTATAAGGCTAGGAATAATATAGAGGGTTTCAAAGAAAAATTAGGCTTAAGGCTCGAAGTGGTTAATCCTAGAGGGAAAATATTTTTGGGTTTGGAATTCAAACGAAGGCCAAAAATTTGGTTTTTCTAGGTGCCTCGATCATATGCTCGATTTTTGGAATATGGCATAGTCTTGAATCGGTCCCAATCGCAAGTTCTAGTTTCCTTTAATCAAAATGATTCACACATCAGAGAAAATAAATGAGTAAAGGCGACTCATGGCTCAAATCTCACAAGGTTAGATTGATTCATGTCGTACACTATTCTTAAATTTAATCAAGGCTTAATTCTAACAATTTATTCAATCACAATCTCTAACATGCTGATTTATTACCCAATAAGCTGATCGCATCATTAAATTTTTATAGCTCAAAACCTCAGGAATTCAGTTCATGCATGTCTTCAATTATATTATCCCAATTTAAAAGTTTGAAAATTTTAATCACAAGCCTAAATTCAACATGTGAATTTAGAGCAAGTTTATGCATATTTTTGCTGGTCATTTAATTTAAAGCAGTAAAGAGGCACTGCTGACATACAGAGTATGTCCACAGCATATTTTTGGCCTGACAGTCACTTATTCATCTTGGACTGTGCAGACATCTTTTCAAGAATAAAATTGTTTGGACTGCAAAATTCCAAAATTAAAACAGTGAATGATATCAATTACAAGAGATTCCATTGCAATCAGAACGATTTTGCACAAGGGAAATGAAATTCTCTTATATGATATTTACAATTATGCTCGATTGAAATGACAATTACACACTCAATCCGTTTTCTCCCCTGGCTGACTCGATGGTTCTGCTACATCTGATGGAGGTGGGGGTGGCTTGGGGAGTTGACTGATGAGTGCTTGCATCAGTGTTTCCATCATCTTGCGCTGCTTTTCTTCGTTCTCCAATCTTTCTCTATGCATGCGCTCTTCCCTGTCCATCATCATTTGCCTGAATTCCGCCTCTTTCTTTTCTTTCTCCTGCTTCTCCTTTCGCTTCTCTTCCTTTTCTCTCCTACGCTCTTGGCGTTCTTCTTCTCTCTCCCTCCTTCGCTCTTCACGCTCCTCTTCTGCCCTTTTTCGCTGTTCCTCTTGGCTTGCCATGACTACGTTAGTCATGGACTTCATTCCCTCGAGCATAGATTGACTCATCTTGCTCACCATCTCAATTGTTTGGGAATCAGCAGGGAATTGTGATACGTTCTGGCTTTGAGGGAGCATCTGAGGTTGAGGTTGAGTAGGAGGTGGAATTGGAATCTCTGTCCGTTCTTGGTCCGCAGGGGGCTCTTCTTGGGCATTCGAAGGTCCTGCATCAGCACAGGTTTTCTGTGTTCCCTTCTTTGTCTTGGGCTGCCTCTTTCTCTTTCTCGATGTCTGCCCACTTGATATGAAAGAGGATTGAGCGTCTGAATCTCCTCTGCCGAACAGTTGGGGAAGGGAATATTTGATACTCTCACACAAGGGAAGTCTTGGAACACTGATAGGTGGGTTCACTTTCACCACTGTGTCACCCTCAAACGCGCTCAAATCAACTCCCTGAGCTATGCAGATTCTCCTAATCAGATTTGGATAGCATAGCACCTGTCTATCCTTTATCCGCGTTATCATCACCTCGAATACATGCCTCCCCACATTCAATTTTGCTCCGCTCCACATTCTTGCAAATCCTATTAGTACATTCCCGGATGTGGTGTGCGGATGCGAATTGGGCCGGATCTTGGACATGTAGAACTCATAAGTTGGCATGAACTGTATCCGCAGCCATTTTGCATTGAATGTGTGTCCTGGGGCGGTCACGCTTGTCATGCTGTTAGCCAAGGTTGCATACTTCGCATATTCGCTCGTCTTGGCTCTCTTTGTCATGATCTCATCAGGGGGAAATTCGCTTTGGATATCTGGAGTCCCGAAGAACTGATTCAGCCAGTCAGGTGCAATGTTAATCACTTGTCCACGGATCCATGTTGTTCTGGCATCTTTATCAATGTTGCAGAAGAATTCCTTTGTTAGCTCCATGAAGCCATCTTCGTCGTGATGCAGCATGAAGTTACCCCACTCTTGATTTCTGTAGAACGTCTCAACAGTGGGGTGCGACAATGCATCGGGTCTGAACCCTTTATCTGGCACTATCATTTTCTGCAACTTCTTATACTTTTCTGCATTCTCTTTGTTGCCATTGAATTTGATCTGAACCTGTTCTTCACTCAGCTTTTTCTTCTCATATTCCTTTGAAACGCCCATTCTTTGCCTTACAGTATTCTCGGACCAGAACTCGACTGGCCGAATGGATCCGACAGATTCGTCGTCGCTCGTGTGCCAGTCTGTTTGATCGTCTCCTTCCTGTGGCTGGTCGTCCCTTGGTTTAGCCTCATCTCCCCTCTGACTTGGCTCTCCTTCTTCATGAGTTGTTTCATCTCCAAATTCCTCCTCAACCTGTTTAATTACATTTTTCATCGTATTGAGTTCACAATTTACAGGCGAAGAAGATGTTGTTACATGCAAATTACGGTTATCAACATCAGTTGATACCTCCTCCTCCTCCCTAATTCTCGCAGCTCGTCCAACTGGACGTTGCAAAATAGGCGCCATCTGGTTCATGAATTCTTGCTCCTCCTGCCGCACTTCCTCTTGTTCAGTGGCATCCTCTTCCTCTCTAGCCTTTCGCTTTTTCTCAGCTTCTTGCAGTTCAACAACTCTCTCTTTTACCAAATCAGAAAGCGAAATGGGATCTGCTCCCTCCTCAGGTTCAACATTCTCCCCACCTGCGGCTTCATTCACAATTCCTTGAACCTTTTCCTTAAGCGCAGAGGCCATGAGATGGTCGTCTGGCTGTTCTTCCAATGTTTTTGCCAATGCTGCTGGATCAATGCACTCATGCGAGCCTTGGGGTTGTTCAGCTTGATGCGATGATCCTTCTTTAGTGATGACTGCCTCAATTCTGGCCGAGCCAACAAGAGGATCAATGATTCGTGATGCTTCTGTGTGATGACGGATTTGTTCAGGCCCTTCTCCTCTATCAATTCTTGCTTCGATCTGTGCGTTAAGCCTTTTCCTTATATCTCCCCGGATAGTCTCAGCATCATGTGCAGTGGGGCCAGTCCATGCAGGAGGTTGTTCTTCTTTAATTTTCAATCCACGCCCTTGCACTTCTCCAGTGATCTTCAGCTCGAAGTCTTCCTCATCACCCCGCTCAGCCTCTCCAGATTTCCTGTTTTCTAGATCAGCTTGCATCTTCTTGGCAGTTTCTTCATCTTTCGTCTGCTGAATGTTCCTTCGGATCTGCTCTTCTGTAACACCCGAGGAAAAACAAATTCAAATTGTTTTGAACTACGTCATGACTTGATCCCTTCACAGGGTACGTAGGCAGCTTGGAACTAATTTCTAAGTTCAGTCACGAAATAAATCACAAAATAAATCACGAATTAGATCACAAGGACGATAGGAGGAGTTGGAACCAATTTAGACTAGGCCAATTAGGATACGGAAATGTTGCGAGCAATAAGCCGGACTCGTAACAAGATTAAGGAGAAGATTCCGCAACGAAGACGCCCCAGGGAATCGAGCTAACACGTAGAAAACCGATAGGGGGAAGCGAGGGAAGACCCGACGGAACACGCGGAGCCGAACCGGCCGGCCCGCGCTGTCCGCGCGCCGCCGCGCGGCCACCGCGCGGCCAAGGGCGTCGCGACGCCAGGCCTGGCACGCGTGCTCCGCGCGGCCATAAGGGTGGGTGCGCGCCACCTCCGCGCCAGAGGGACTGAAGGTGTAATCTTTCCATTCGGGGGTGATTTTCTTGCCGAAATTACATCTCCCTTCGAGGGAAACCAAATCTCAGCCTTGGGGAAGGCTTAAGAATACCCTAGGGGCGCCCCAAACCCTAGGTTTTCAGTAAACATTCAGCCTCCACTCTCAATTCCCTCTCCAAGTTCGAAACTCTTTCGACACCACTTTCCGGCAAGTATTCCGGCGACGACGGGACGACCGGGACAAGCCCCTGCCCTCTAGACTCTTGGTAAGCCATTGTGCAACGTTTCAATTCGTCCATAGATCTCAGAAACTCATATTCTAACCCTTTTTCCTTACTACGATTTCCCGTCGGAAAACGAACAAAAAGCGATCGGAGAAGTTGGCCGTTCGTCGTGACCCTAGGACGTCCGGAAACCCAATCCAGCGACCCTATCATCATTCTAAGTAAGTTAAAACCTTACTCACAAATTTTCGTGGTTGTTTGTTGTTTAAATCTCGAGATATAGGCTTGTAACAAAAATCGGTTTTCAAAAACCCTATTTTCGTCCAATTTTAAAGACTCGCCAAAAACTCGACCTTCGGGAATTCAAACCGAAAACTTTTCAACATAAAAGTTGTTCCTAACACCTTTATCTACCTTGTGTCCAAATTTCAGCCATTGACATTAAGTTTTGCTATCCCAATTTTTGCCATGAACTTTCTGTTTCAAACCGAACGATTCAAATCTGTGACAGATTCCTTCATTCAACTTGATGCATGTTTTTCACCCATTTTTTCGAATGATTTAACTTTGCATTTCTAAACAAAAGTTGTAGATAATTGTGTCTAGATTATGCCTACAAAATTTCACGAATTTTGGTGTTCATTTGATATGTCAAACGGCCAAGTTTTTAGAACTGTTTTGAATTCGTTTTAAAGGCCATGAGTATGCAGTGAGTTGCACTCGATTTTTGAGTACCAAGAATTCATTATTTCCAAAAACTTAAAACATGAAAGTTGTTCCTTAATGTGTTGTGTAGTTACTGTAAAAATTTCACATCGATTGGTTTTGAAATGAATTTTTAATCGGCGTTATACGAACCTGTGACGAAAACAGTTTTTAAGACGTAAATTATTCTTTGCAATAAACTCAAATTTTAACTCACTTCGGAACCTTATTTCCAAAAACTTAAAACATGAAAGTTGTTCGTGTGTGTGTTTTTGAATTACTGGCCAAGTTTCAGAATTTTTGGAGGAAAGACGAATTTTAAATTAAGAAAGGCGCGAACTGCCTCAAATAGGATTTTTCGAACTTGAGAAAACTCGAACTATGAAAACGCGATATCGATCCTTTGATAACTTTGAAATACGAACTTTCAAAAAATCCCGTTCACTAGGCTGAGCCGATCTTCATACTATCATTATCTTTGAGACTGCCTCGTTAGTGGTCTCCTTACTATCTGAGATTGCCTCGTTAGTGATCTCGCGCGCTGTATTTGTGGATCGCCTCGTTAGTGGTCCTACTATCTTTTTGGATCGCCTCGTTAGTGGTCCTACTATCTTTGAGACTGCCTCGTTAGTGGTCTCCCATTGTTTGGACTGCCTCGTTAGTGGTCCTATGTTGAGATTGCCTCGTTAGTGATCTCCCGGTATGGTGTCCTCTTCTTAGTTTACGGGATGAAAAGTAAAAGACTCGTGTGAGTGTTTCATTATGCTTAAATCGTATTTATCATGTCTTTAATTACGTATTTAAATTTTATGCATCTTAAATTATGCTTTAGATTACGCTTTTAAAAATTTAGTTCTTTAATCATGATTTTCCCGCTGCTAATAAATCATGTATTTTTAAATTCTCGTACGATAAGCGAAATATTTAGTTTAAACACTTGTAACCCCTTTTATTTGTTAGTTAGGGATTAACTTACTCAGTATATTTTTATACTGACAACCGTTGTCATTTTTCTTTTACAGAGTATGTCGAGTGACGCATACGCATGCACTTGGGGGAATTATTTATGAACATTTTAAATTTCTGCATCGTACTGTTTTTACCGGGTCTGTTAAACCCGAGGATTTGGCCATGTTGGCCGTGATTTTACTTTCCGCTGCACTTACTCTATTTATTTTCCGCACGTGATAATTTCTACTATCGTACTAAGTATTATAAATTTCCGGACTATATCTTGAAATGTTTTAAATCTTTTACATACCCACAAGCCTTGCGTTTCCTTAGCAAGCTCGGGAAGCCGTGTCTTGCTAGGGGGATGCGGCGGTGACATCCCGGCCTGGGTTATCAAATCCGGGGTGTTACAAGTTGGTATCAGAGCCCGGAAAATTTTTAAAGCTACTACTATTATTTTAAACCAATATTTTTAAGCCCAAGTATTATTTCTTTTAAAATTTATTTATTTGACTACTAGTACTATTTTTAGCCCAAAAATCTATAATCCTTTTTACATAGCCCAAATCTTAGCCCAAGAAATATTAAATTTTGGCCCACTATAGAGGCCCAATCTTTAGCAATTTATTTTAAACTAAATTTTATGGGGAAGGGACTTGCACTTGCATGTTGCATGTAGATTTAAATTTATGCATATCTTAACTTTCCCTGAAAACGTCTAACTCTAACCTCCCTTGTTGACAATAGATGGCCGAACCGAACGCGAACATGACCAACCTGATGATGAAACTGACCAATGCATACCTCGAGTCCCAACAGCATGTCAATCACTTCAAAGCTCGAGTGGGGCATCTAGAGAGTAACGTGGACTATCTGAGAAATCTTAGGGAAGCTGACCATCACGAAATAACCCAACTCAAGGCCCAAGTCGCCGAACTCCAAACACTAGTGGTTGCGCTCCAAAACAAGGATAACGAACTGATGATGCAAATAGGACACTTAGCAGCTGAGCTACTGGGCCTAGAGGCCGACATCTTCCCTCCGAGCCCGAGCCCGGTGGGGACGCCCATTCCCATTGACATATCCAGCGACGAGGACGATCCCATCGAGGATATACCTGCCTAGTCACCCTAGATTTAGGGATCCATACTGATGCACCATTGCTATTTCTATTTCGAATGCTTGTAAACCAAAATTCTTGAGTAATAAAATACAAGCCTATTTAAATTTATTCCATGCATTTTATTTAGTCATTTAACTACCATAATCAAGGAGGGAAACCTACAACCAAAAAAAAAAAAAAAAAAAAAAACCGAACAGATTTTAAAAAAAAAATAATAATAATAATAATAATAATAATAAAAATAAAAATAATAATATAATAATAATAATAATAATAATAAATGAAAATAAAAATGTAATAATAATAATAATGGAAATAATAATAATAAAGATAATAATAAAATATATACAATACGTAAATATGTACATATAAATAAATAAATTCCAACAACCTTTACAAGAAAACCCTGATAAATTGATACCTGTTAAAAGGCTAATCTTCGCTCAAAAAAAAAAAAAAAAAAAATTCCCCTTAAGAGCAACAATATACACTCCACATATAAACTCTAATCCCGTGTATCTTATCACGCTAATTTAACCAAGCGATTTAGTCAAGCTACGGCGTAGGTATTATTGGGCAATCCACACACATGCAGACACTATAGGAAGGTAATAGTAAATCCAGAACATCTCAAACCATAAAATGGACAGAGCAATTAAACCATGGTTCTGAAACAGCAGCACACAACCAACACATGTCAAACACCTAACTAAGCGACAACATAACGAAAATATAAATCACAAACACCAGGCAACATCAACGTCCTCATAAGGAGGAGCCTAACAAAGTACGTCTAAACGCAAAACCTAAACGAAAACACGAAACCAAAGGGAGATATCACTGATCGGGAGGCGGGAACTGTCGGCGCATGAAGTCGTCCATCTGCCGCACATAGGCGTACATGTCGGACATGGTGGCCTGCTGCTGAGCCTGCCTCGTAGCAAACGAGTCCATGCGGGTCTGATAGAGGTCCAACCTAGCGTCGAAGGCGTCATAACGAGCCTGCCCAGCTGCAAACCCGGCGTCCATACTGACCCGCATCTCCTGCATCATCTGCAGCATCTGAATCATCTCCTGCCCCTGAGGTGCCACGGCAGGAGGTGCCCCAGCAGGAGGTGGAACCACTGGAGGAGGGGGTGGCTGCTCCGGTGGTACAACGAGGATCAGGCCGCCGTCGTCAGGCTGCGGGCGAAGTACAGCACGGGGAGCCCCACGACGTAAGGCGCTACGCCGCTCAGCATAAGACGGAATACGGTAGCAACGGCCAGGTGCTAGGTCGTACGGGTCTGTCTCCGGTGTAGTGCGAATCCCCTGTGCCGCGCACAACCCACAGATGAGGTGAACATGGGTAATCACCCTACTCCCTCGTCCTCTGCGCATACCCCGCAAGTTGTCCTCGATGCAAGCCCCTACATTCACCCTACCGTCCCGCGCGATGAAGCAAATGGTCTCGTAGACGTGGTCCAAGACAATGTGGCTCCAGGACATCGGCCGGACACGCCCGAACCATAGCTGAGCGAGCTCTCGCCAAGGGGAGTCCATCGACGTCAAACGAAGCTCATGACTGTGCTCGAACGTAGGAGGCACTAGGGTGCATAAGGTGTTCCACGCAGGAGCAAGAACGCGCCCCTCAGGCTGGGGCCGGAACACGCCATCGTCGGGCAAGCCAAAATAGACGTTGATCGCCCGAGCACTGAAGTCGAGATAGCGACCACGGACCCATACCCGGGATAGATCGTCACCCTCCCCGAGACCGCCGATGTTGGCAATAACCTCCATAGCCAAATAACCGGAGGCGACGCCCTCGGGGTGACGTGCCAGACCAGTCCACTGTAAATACTCCAAGACCGCACTGACCCTGTCATCGCCCATATGAAGAGGATATATGCCTCTCTCAGGGACGTAAGCCCTGTTTCGACGAAGCTCGTCGAAATAAAAGTCCTGGGCAGCCCTCGTCCTAAACCGGAACCTGTCATGCCGGTGAGGACGCACCTCGTCCGGGAGGCCCCTGAGACGCGGGCCCCTCTGCGCCTCATCCTCCTCAGACTCGCTCTCGTCGAAATCCGGCATCGCCGGAGCAGCATGACTGGGGCCAGCTGATGACAGCCTTTTGTGACTGTCATTTGCGTCCAATTTAGTGTCTCAATGATGAACTTTTGCTCTTAATTCCATTGATTTTTTATGAATGATCGTAAAGGATTAGGAAAGATGAAAGAAGAATTAAGATTGCAAAGAAGTTGGAAAATACATGAAAAATGGCTTGAAATTCTGAGTTTTCGTTGTAAGTCTCGCACGCAGTGTTTCTATTGAACTAATCCACGCTTTGTCATGCAGAAGGAAGTTAAGCTGGAAAGCAGCAGGAAGTGGAAAGGACATAGCGAGGAAAGAAAAGGAATGATGCGAGGATTTGTTCCTAAGTCAGAAAGAGATTTAAGGAAAATGTGCAAATGCTGAAGTCCACGCGATGATGATCGACATCGCGAGGAAAGGAAGTCTGCGCAAGACAGAAGTTTTATCCGTTATGGCGAGAAGTAGAGTTCTCTGGGAGAAACTGTGAGACCTCGCCTCATCAAGAAAGATGATTTTATTTCTACTCTCGCTTTGAAGGAACTGGACAAAGCGAGAGGAAAGCTATTCTGATGCGAGCGGTTATCATCCAAGGCAGAAGCAGTTACAACGCCCATCTATAAATAAGACCCTTGGGGAATCAGCTCAGCAGGCGGGAGATTGAAGAGAATAGCTCGACTTTACTCTCCAGTCCACTTTTAGAACTTAGTAGGTAGGTTAGGATTTAATTTTCTCTGCAATTTACTTTCATGTTCTTCAGATTTGTAATTTGTTTTCGTAGACCTGTAATTCAATTTCGTAGTAGATTTCTTTAAGATTAGTTGTTAGATTAGCTAGAGGATACCCTGGAAGGAGAGTTGCTTTCGGATCGCTTGTTCATCCATCATGACGATCATCGTCTAAACTCCGACTCGCTCGTTTATCTTTGCATTATTCTGATAGCAATCAGATTTCCAAGTGTATTCGTTTTTAATTCTTTGTTATTTGAGATACAAGAAGAATGATTGGTTATCAGATTGTGAATTTCTTATCTTTCTGGTTTCTATTTCCATTTCGTAATTCTGTTTCAGCAGAGTATAAACCTCAATTGCATCATTTAATCTGAATTTTGCATCATATCTTGAATTCGACTTTCGAAGATCATAATATTTCCACATCTTTAATGCGCTAATTGTTCGTTCCAATTACATAAGAAATTTGGATGTTGTAACCGAGTTAGGTATGATCTGGCAGAATTATGAATTTACTCGATTTCCTGTCAATGTTATGTTTATAGAGGAGAATTATAAGGTTTAATGTTCAGAACTCTAAAAGGTTCCTGAAGACCCAATGCAGTGTTGATCATCGCTTGATAATCTTTGAGAATCAATAACTTTGAGTTCATGAGCTTGGATGCAAACGATTCTATGTTCATAATTTTCTAGACAGAAATTCCAGAAGGTAGTTATGACAGTTATTAGTTCTGATCATCTACTTCGAATAAGGATATTCCCTTGCTACATCCTTAAAGATGACGCTAGGAAATATCCAGATAGATCTATTATGACAAAGGCCATTCAAATACTCACGCGATGTCAATTTGACAAAGCGGGAGGATTAATCTATAACAGCAATAGACTCGACATCCATTTTATAGGATATTAATCATTTACTTTCACTTCTTATATGTATATAACCAGTACCTATAAGTAGGAATTGAGTACCTCGCCGCATTCTTACAGAAATTATCGCGAGGCATTTAATTCTTTGTATAAATAAAATCTGGAGAACATTCTTTGAATAATAGCTCCCTCCACGCTGTACAGACATAGCGCGCGGAAAATTGGAATGTTCATAGTTTGAAACCCAAAATAGTTACTGCGAGCTATATTGGACACTTATTTTGCAGAGTTATTTCTCAAATTCTCTTTCTTGGGAAAGTTATTTCCTAATTCTGTCTAGTTTCCAACGTATATTTTGGAAGCACCCTTTGCATTTTGATTAAGAGGATTCAGAACCCTCAACGTCTCTTTATACATATAATACTACATATACATATAATATTTTGGGATATTTCCCAGTATATGATGAGTAATCTTACTTCATGATTACAAAAATTACATTTCATATATGCAACACGTTTTACTATTTTACACTGGTACGCTGAGAGAGATGATGATATAGGTTTACTCAATCATTATTTACTCAGGACTGATAAAGAACAAACTTGTTCTTCAGTTGGGCATTTAGTACCTGTCGTTTAAAAGGGAAAGATGTTTCAAGAACCATCTTTTGTCCTAAAAATTAGTAGAGTATCAGGAAGATTAATTTCCGGGGTTCATAGTATTAGTTAACACTATAGCTATGAGTAGGAGATTAAATATTTCTACTACAGTCTACTAATCCTGAGTCAAGTCATGGATAATTGGAGCTGTTTACAGAGATTTCTTGAGCTAAATCAGTTATACAAATCTGAGTAGTCTGGATAAGTCAAGGAAGTTGAATAGCAATTTCATCTTGATATACTTACAAGACTACTATTCCTTATGAATACTTGCAGGAATTACTCTGAATAAATAAATTTTATGAAAACATTGGATGATAGATTTAAATATTAGCTTTTTCATTTGTTGTAGAGGACATCCAACACAGGATCATAAGATCAGTTTGATCAGAGTAATAAAAAGAACAACTTCAAGTTCAGACGAATATAGTAAGATTTAGAAGTGACCTCAAGTTGTCAAAGGCTTAATCTAAGTCTGAAAGAAAAGATTAAGTGACAGTTCTGAAGGCTATTATCACAGAAGGAGTCTGACAGATCATTTTGTGATGACAGTATTCCATGATTTCAGAGCTTAGAATGTCATGACACTGAATCATAAGTACCTGTCTTGGGAAGTGATTAAAGACATGAAGAATTGATTGAATTGTGTAAAGGATTTTTCTATCTCAATGAACCTTCATTATGTTTTATCCAATGAAGTATGATAATCTCACCATATGCCTATTTCATTTGATTTGGTCTGTAACACCTTAAACACAGGAATAAGATCATAATGTTCCACACCATTTTAATTGCTTTCTTTACTGCATTTATAGTTTTAAGCATTTACATTTCAGTAGTATTCTTTAGTAATAATCATTACAACATTCTTAAACCAAGAGTAGAGACAGATTCTGAAGCTAATAATTCTATTAAAACACTTCTATCGTGTAACTCTCTTTTGAACGATCCCGACAATTAAAATAAATATTGCAGCTTGATACCGTGCGCTTTCGGTAGGATGAAACTAGGCAAGCTTTTTAACAGCCCTATATAGATTATAGTGTAAAGGCTGTCGGGGGGGCACTGACCGAGGTTTCGCCTCAAAAGCTTCATGGCGCCGTTGCCGGGGAGGGTGTAGCGTTATGAATTTTAGAACTGTAGATATTCTTGGTTTAATTGTAATTATTTACTTTTTATTATAACGAATTCACAATTTCTTTCATTTTGTTCACAGAGAAGCCTCAACAGTTTATGAGCGAGAGAAAAACTCGATCTTCAAGACCACCTTTGCTTCCTTTTAATTGTGAACTTGAGAGAACAGCAAGGCTGATCAGAGCAAGTGCAAGAAGGAGACAGAGAGATCTTGCAGAAGGAAATCTTTCAACCATAACAAGGATGGCCAACAATGGACAGAATGACGGACCTGGGAACTTGCCAAATGGACAACCAGATAATCAGCAAAACATTCCACTTCGAGGACCTTTTCAAGCACCACAAAGAGCTGCTGCGCCACAATTTATTCATCAACACTATTTTCCACCAAATTTTGCTAATCCTGTTCCGAACCCTCAAGAAGAGCAATATCAACCATGGCAACCTAATGTCGATCAATATTTGGCTGGGACGGATGAGGAGGTTGATATACCACCTGGTATATTGAACCTAGCATCTTCTAGAGCTTTCTATGGAATGAGTGCTGAAGATCCTCATTTACATCTCAAGAAGTTTGTTGAACTGAGCAAGACAGTAAAGAAAGGAAGAGCTTCAAGGGAAACCATTCAGTTGGCTATGTTTCCATTCTCTTTGGATGGCTCAGCTAAAGAATGGTATGATTCATTAAATGCTCAACAGAAGGCTACATGGCCAGAATTAGTCAGGAATTTCCTACTCAAGTATTTTCCTGAAAGCAAAGTTGACGAATGGGTAGACAAGATCTCTAGTTTCAAGATGAGAAAGGGGGAATCTCTTAAGGATGCCCGGGATAGATTCTTCGACATGCTCAAGAGATGCCCACAACATGGTATAACTGAAAGAAGGTTATTGAAGATTTTCTTCACTGGACTAACTCACACTTGGCAGATGATGATCAATGCCACTGGAGGGGAACAATTGCTTCAAATGCCACTTGATAGAGCATGGTCAACAATAGATACTATGACAGCCAGCAGGGCAGTCCTCCAGGACGATGATCCACCATCTCCTACCAGAAAAAGTCTTGTCATCCATACAGATAAAAATGAAGAGAAATTTGCAGCACTCTCCAAGCAGATTGCTGATTTACAGTTGGCTCAGAAAGCAAATCAACAAGCTCAGCATCAACAACAACAGCAACCAGTAATGGTCCTTCAACCTGCTCCAATGGAATCTGTGTATCAGTGCGGAATTTGCTCAGGGCCACATCACAATGATCAGTGTCCACAAATTCAGGAAGCCCCAAAGCAAGATGAGAGCTGCAACTACACCGGATTCCAAAACAAACACCCGAATCTGAGCTATGGTAATACTCAGAACGCCCAAAATGCACATCTTCTGAATCCACAACAACCAAATCAGCAGCAGTTTCGCCCTTCACAACCATTTTATCCACAACAACAGATGTACCCACAGAGACCTTTCCAGCAGGTGAACCAACAGAATAGGCCATTTGGACAGTTTGCACCAGTCCCGGTGAACTTTCCACAACAACCTTATCCTGTTGCTCAAGATAATACTTACTCTTTAAAAGTGGAAAATGCTCTGAAGGAGTTCATTGTTAAGCAGACAGAGACGAATAATCAACTGCAGGCTTCAATCAAGAATGTTGAGAATTCAGTGACGGAGATGGCCAAACTATTACAGCAGAGAGAAAAAGGGAAATTACCAAGTTCTTCTGAAACAAACCCACAATGTAAGGCAGTTACATTGAGGGGAGGAAAAGAGGTTGTTGATCCTGAATTTGAAAAGAAAAGGGATAGGTTGCTGCAACAGAAAAAGTTCAAGGATGTTCAAACAATGGAAGAAGATGACCACCCTGAACAGAGACAGATACTTGAGGAAAAGGGTTTGGAAAAGAATGTCTCAGGATATTCCTTTCCTAAGGAAAAAGAGGGAGGTAATGATAATCCTAACTCTACAGGTAACAAAAAGGATTCACTGGATGAGCACATGCCCAGGATACCATATCCTGGGAGACTTAAAAATGATCTTCAAGAAATTAAATTTAAGAAATTTCTTGAAAAGATTAAGGCCATCGAAATATCAATCCCTTTGGTTGAATTAATTGCTGAAATGCCCACTTACGCTAAGTTTCTGAAAGAATTAATTTCAGGGAAAAGAAGTGCAGGAGAGCAGCACATGGTGGTCCTAAATCAAAACTGTAGCTTGGTTCTTCAGCAGAGGATTCCTCCAAAGCTTGAAGACCCAGGAAGTTTCACATTACCTCTGATTATCAACAGTAAGGAAGCCGGGCGAGGACTCTGTGATTTGGGAAGCAGCATCAACGTGATGCCACTGGCTATGGCGAGACGCTTGGATTTGGGAAAAATGAGGCCAGTCAATATGACCCTCTTCTTTGCTGATCAATCAAGCACCAGACCAGAAGGGATCATTGAAGATGTTCTAGTAAAGACAGGAGGCCTTTGTTTTCCAGCTGACTTTGTCATTCTGGACATCGACGAAAATGTCAGAATTCCTATCATATTGGGAAGGCCTTTTCTGGTGACTGCGGGAGCCATGATCGATGCAAAGAATGGCATAGTGAAGCTTCATGTTGATAATCAGGAGGTCACTTTTGACATGATGAAGATGTCTACATATCCTTTTAACGCTTTCGAAACCAATGTAGCGGGGAATGAATTAGAAGATAGAAATATGGAGGGGGGAAATCTTTTTGATTACTATAATCTCTTTACTACTGATGTAACTGAGAACAATCTCACCCCACTCACAAATGCTAAAGATGCTACTTTTGCTTACTTGTGTGCGGTTAGATTCGCTGATCCTGAGACTGGTGAAATCAAGGATGGATCAGAAAGTGAGGATATGCCATCTTCAGAGCAATCTGAGGATGACATTGATAAAACAGACCCTTTTGAGGAAGGATCTGATTTAAAGATGGAAGTGCAAACTCGAAGCAGATTAACTCCATCGATAGAAAACCCACCTGAGCTTGAGCTTAAAGTATTACCAGAACATCTTAAGTATGCCTTCTTGGCAGACAAAAAGAAGCTTCCGGTAATAATTTCATCCAAATTGAGTGAAGAACAAGAGCAAGCTTTAGTAGGTACTCTTAAAAATCATATTCAGGCAATTGCTTGGACTATAGCAGATATCAAAGGCATCAGTCCACACATTTGTATGCATAGGATTCTGATGGAGGATGAATACAAACCTTCCAGACAACCACAAAGGAGGCTAAACCCACCAATGCAGGAAGTTGTCAAGAAGGAGGTAATCAAGCTGCTTGATGCAGGTATAATCTATCCTATCTCTGATAGTAAATGGGTCAGTCCAACGCAAGTTGTACCCAAAAAGGGTGGAATTTGTATTGTGACAAATGAACATGGTGATGAAGTAGCAACAAGACCAGTCACTGGTTGGAGAGTTTGCATTGACTATAGAAAATTAAACACTGCCACAAGAAAAGATCATTTTCCTTTACCGTTCATTGATCAAATGTTAGAAAGATTGTCAGGTAAACCATTTTACAGTTTTCTTGATGGTTATTCAGGTTATAATCAAATAGTTATTGCTAGTGAAGATCATGAGAAAACAACTTTTACATGCCCATATGGAACATTTGCTTATAGAAGAATGCCTTTTGGATTATGTAATGCTCCTGCTACATTTCAAAGATGCATGATGAGTATTTTCTCTGATTTTATTGAAAAATGCATTGAAGTGTTTATGGATGATTTCACTGTTCATGGAACTGACTTTGAAGATTCTTTAAAAAATTTGTCAAAAATTTTGCAGAGATGTGAGGACACTAACTTAGTTCTTAACTGGGAAAAGTGTCATTTTATGGTTCAAGAAGGAATTGTTCTGGGACACAAAGTATCTAGAGCAGGAATAGAAGTAGATAAGGCTAAGGTTTCTGTAATAGCAAATCTACCACCACCAAAAACAATTAAGGCAGTAAGGAGTTTTCTTGGTCATGCTGGTTTTTATAGAAGGTTTATCAAGGACTTTTCTAAGATAGCAAGACCCCTATGTAATCTTCTTCATAAGGATGTAACATTCAACTTTGATGAAGACTGCTTAGCAGCTTTTAAGACCTTGAAGGAGAAATTAATCACTGCACCTATAGTTCAGTCTCCTGATTGGAGTCTACCTTTTGAGCTTATGTGCGATGGTAGTGAGAATGCAGTAGGAGCAGTTTTGGGGCAACATAAAGAAGGCAAACATCATGTTATCTATTATGCTAGTCATACTCTTAATGATGCCCAGATAAACTACACTACTACAGAAAAGGAAATGTATGCTGTAGTTTTTGCTTTTGATAAGTTTAGACAGTATCTTATTGGAGCCCAAACTATAGTTTACACAGATCATTCTGCATTACGATATCTTTTCTCAAAGCAAGAAGCCAAACCGAGGCTGATAAGATGGGTTTTACTTCTACAAGAATTTGACATTATTATCAAGGATAGGAAAGGAAAAGATAATGGAGTAGCAGACCACCTTTCTAGATTGGAGGAGAAAACAGAGAAAGAGGAAGTTGTAAATGATAAATTCCCTGATGAACAATTGTATGCTTTGCAGTTGCATCAATTTGATTGTCCTTGGTTTTCAGATTTTGCTAATTATCTAGCTTGCAAGATTATCCCGAAATTTAAAGACTCTCATCAGAAGTCGAGGTTTTTCAGAGAAATTCAGAAATACTATTGGGATGACCCCTTTTTATTCAAGTTTTGTTCAGACCAGGTTATTAGGCGCTGTGTTCATGAAAAAGAAGGTTTCCAAATTGTCAGGAAGTGTCATGAGAACCCTTTAGGAGGCCATCATGGTCCTGCTAGGACTGCTAGAAAAGTTCTAGACTGTGGGTTCTACTGGCCAACTATCTTTTTGGATTCCCAGAAACTTATAAAGATGTGTGATAGATGTCAAAGATTAGGAAACATTTCAATGAGAGAAGAAATGCCTCAAAAAGGGATTTTAGAAGTAGAGATATTTGATGTCTGGGGAATTGATTTTATGGGACCATTTCCCCCGTCTTTTGGTAATCATTATATTCTAGTAGCTGTTGATTATGTTTCAAAGTGGGTAGAAGCAGTAGCCTTGCCCAATAATGAAGCTAAACAAGTTACTAAATTTCTACAGAAGAATATTTTTACCAGGTTTGGAGCCCCTCGTGCCATTATATCTGATGGAGGATCTCACTTTGTGAATAAGCTCTTTGAGAAATTACTAAAGCAGTATGGCGTTCATCACAAGGTTGGATCACCATATCACCCTCAGACAAGTGGACAGGTGGAGGTATCTAATAGGGAAATCAAGCACATTCTACAAGCTTCTGTGAACATCACAAGAAAAGACTGGTCAAAGAAGTTAGATGATGCTTTATGGGCTTATAGAACTGCTTTTAAAACTCCTATAGGAATGTCTCCCTACAGATTAGTTTTTGGAAAAGCATGTCATCTTCCAGTTGAGTTAGAACATAGAGCATATTGGGCCATTAAAATGCTCAACATGGATTTTCAGTCAGGACAAGATAAGAGGAAGTTTGATCTGTCTAAACTAGAAGAGATGAGACTGGAAGCATACGAGAGCAGCAAGATTTATAAAGATCGAACTAAGAAGATTCATGATTCAAAAATCAAACATAAAGAATTTTCTGTTGGTCAATTAGTTTTGCTTTATAATTCTCGTTTGAAATTATTTCCAGGTAAACTTAGATCAAGGTGGACAGGACCATTTCCTGTTGTATCTGTTCATAACAATGGATCAGTGACAATTATGCTCAATGAAGGAGAAAAGACTGTGAATGGACACAGACTGAAGGAATATATTGGTCAACAAGATCTGAATATCCAAACTGAATATTTGGATAATCCTTAGTTTTCTGTTTTCAGATAAAAAAAAAAAAAAAAAAAGGGGGGGGGGGTGGATACTACCCAGGTTAACTGAGTAGTATTCCCTTTTTCTTTAGATTTATTTTTCATCTCTAATTCGTGTATTCTTTATTTTCAGGAATTCGAGAAATGAAGCTGTGATGGAATGAAGAAGGAAGAGACATGAATCTACAAACAGGTTTTTGAGTATTAAGTGTTTGGAAAATGGAGTATGTATGAATTCTGAGGCCACGCTTCTGTAATTTTATCAAAGCGTGAGTCAAAATGAGTTACTCTTACTCACGCTTTGTAAAAGTTATGATGCGAGGTGATCAGTTCAAACTTTTATTCTGTTGAAATTTAAAATTTGTTAAGGAATAAGAGTTTGGTGTCTACGCTTTGTTGAAAAACAAAGCGAGACTATTTTACGCTGGGAATTGTACAAGAATGTTTTCTCGCTTTGTAATTGACAAAGCGAGAAAAGCATTTTTATACCTACGCAAGGACAATCGACAGAGCGAGAGTCTGGGAATTTTGAACGGATAGATTTTCAAACTTCTCAAAGACCAAAATACCCTTTTCAGACTCTTCTTCTTCTCGTACACTAACCATCACGTCGTTTCAATCGCTAGTAATTATGGCAGAATTTAGTTTTTCTGCTATAAAATCTAGTTGAACCCTCCTATTTCTTTCATATCAAACATTTCCATTCTGAGAAATTATCCTAAAACCATATTCAAAAGATAGAATGGCTGCACCAGCTCCAAATGCTAGAACATCCATTCTAGACATTCCTGAAGAAATCTTGGGAGATATTCTCTCAAGGTTGGGAAGGGAAGAGATGAAGGACGTAGCCAGGTTAGCCCCAACCTGCAAAAAGTTCGCCAAAGCAGCTATGGCGCCTATAGTATGGAGGAGGGCAAATGTGGAGAGGAGGATGACTGCAGAGAGGACACTTGACTCTCATTACATCCGAATACTTCGAAGGTGCAGAGAGGCGGGTAACTTCATGCTAAAGCTAGAACCTGCGCTCTTGAGATTCTGCTATACAGGGCTCAAGGAAGCCGCCTTTGAAGTTCTTAAACCTGGAGTCGATGACAATCATCATCCCTCAATGTTCATCAAGGCTTTCATTCTTTTGAGTATGGAGAGCTTTGAGGAAATTGATGAGGGATTGTACCTTCTCGGCTCAATCTTTAAAGATGGAGATCACATCCACAAGATGGAGGCAAAGATCAGCAAGCTATTCAATGAAAGCGAAGAGGAGCCTAATCCCTTCAAGGGACAGGGACATCGCGAGTACTGCGATTATTTAGCACCACATAGTAGGGATTTAGTTAGGGAACCTCCACACTTTAACTATGGTGCCACAAACATTGATTGTTTGTGTTGTGAGGTTACTAGTTTAGTTAGGAGATTAAGAGAAAATTTTAATGAGCATGTAATTGAATCTGAGACAGAATTAGAAACTGACTCAGATTCAAACTGATCGATTATGTAATCTCCTAATTTGTATCTAATACCAACCCCTTTTGGTGTTGCTATATATTTACTCCTCGCTTCATTTTTATTAAAAGGAAACAACTTGATTGATCTTATCCTTTACATTAGATTTTTATCTGTTCTTTTAAATAAAAATTTTAAAATAGGGTTATTTTAGGTTTAATCATTACTCCCTGCAGAGACAAGATTTATTATCTTGACCCCTGCAGTTCTTAGATAAAAATAGGCGTCTCTGTCCTTGCAGTCATTCCTCTCACTTGTCATTTCAAAAATCTTCATCAGATTTTCTTCTCTTACTCAAGAAGAAATCGCCATACACCAATTTTATCACTTTCAACCATTTTCATAAGCAAGATCATGGCCGAGAACAATCCGTAAGCAATCTCGTTCATCTTCTCGTTCTTTTATTCTTAGTTTTATTTTGAAAAAAAATTTGTAGTCAGTTTGCATTTTTAGACCTAGGGTTCATGTTTCTATTTTTTTTTTTTAGAGAATGGTTGTAGGAAACGAAACATTAATCATTTAAGATTCCTCATAACTAAGAGCCGTTTCTTTACACTCACTAATCCAGAGAATCTTTTCTGAAATTTTTAGTTTGTAACTGATGCATTATCCTTATGAGACTTTGAAACTTCATATTAGGAATGAAACTCCCATTTCGAGTATTCTGGTTCCATCATAAAACTATTCCCCTGTGTTCCTCATTATATTATTTTCTGGAAACAGAAATGCCAGGAACACACAGCGCATTGGAACTCAAATATCCCATTTACCCACTGAGTTGTTGGGGGATATTTTATCAAGAATTGGAAAGGATAATGTTAGAGAGCTCTTCAGGATAGCAGAAGTATCTCCAATATTTCACCAGGCAAGTAAAACCCATCTTGTATACAAGAGGGCGGACTTGGAATTGTGTATGATGTGGAGAGAGGATGTCTATCCGGACAACCAGAAAAGATTCATCCGGGAGTGCCAAAATGCAGGGAACTTCATGTTCAATATTGAACCTGCATTAAGGGCATTTGTGGAGGAAAAAGATGAGAAGAAGGCATATGAGATCCTCAAGCCAGGACTGGATGATGGGCATGAACCTACCATTCTGCTCAGAACGATGCTTTTGTTAACAAAACAAGAGGATAAGTGGATTGAAGAAGGATTAGAGTTGGTCCAAACAGTAGCTTCTGATGTTTTAGAAGTGGTTTTCATTAAGATCTACCTTTTTCATTGGCTCATTCATATTCCTCAACTTCCAAATCCTTTCCTAGGGCAACCAGAGATGAGCTACTGCAAGGATCACACCTTGCAGGTTCGAGTCTTACTACCACCACAAATCAGGATAGACTGCATCCCATGTCAATTCTTTGACATGGTGAGGCAGTTTAGACTGTATTGCGGAGAAGTGTTCCCTGATGAGTTCATGTGGACCGACTCCGATGATGAGGAAATTGATAACTGGTAGTTAGAATTAGAAGTTCTATATTATTATATATGATTGTAACTTCTGGATATTTTGATGTAC
Source organism: Hygrophila difformis (assembly GCA_030278955.1). Taxonomy (NCBI): domain Eukaryota; kingdom Viridiplantae; phylum Streptophyta; class Magnoliopsida; order Lamiales; family Acanthaceae; genus Hygrophila; species Hygrophila difformis. The sequence goes on along the minus strand of JAOANR010000009.1, from coordinate 32,188,801 downwards.
TTTGGATTATTTGGATTTTGTGTATTGCAATTCTCCTACTTTTCTATTCTATATGATCCGCTTCTTTACTCAACTCAAAAATGAATTAAGAGATGAAGCTGGAAATCAGGAAATAGGGATGGAAGAATTGGTAATCTGTAAAGGAATGAGCTAAGGGTGGATTTCTGTTAGGCATTAAGATGAATCTGGTGAAGAAGATTTAATCAGGCTTAATACTAAATTTAGGAGTCTTAATCCTTTTCAATGATTACCCCTCGCTTTGTTCTCAACCAATCCAATTTTATCCAATTTACTTTGTTGTCGAGTTCACTAACTCAAATTTTGAATCAATAACCAGACTCACTGATGTGGCAGGTCTAGAATGAGTGAATACACTCTGAGTACTTGAGTACCCTATTTTTTTTATTATTCTTTAACTAGACCAGCCCATTGCTTTATATAAGACCTATAACCTTCTCATCTTTTCAAATCATTTTCATATCTTTTCATATTCTCTCTCTTGAGAAGAAACCGCCATCTTTTAAGTCTTTCTTCTTCCCTTATTTGCGAAACTCTTCTACAGTAACACTCAGCTCAGGAACAATCCTAATGGCGAGCAACAACCCGTAAGCTTTCCGTTCATTTTTCATCGCATTTCTTCCTGGTGTTTTAAGTTGCTACATTCTGCATTATAATGTCTTTACTCATATTAGGGTTTAAGTTTTTCATCCACTGTCGTTCTTCCCTAATTCTAAAACTTGTAGTATAGCTTCAACTGATTCTTCTTCTTTAAAATTCGATTAAATAACAGTGAGGAGCATCTTTCTGAGTCCTCTGCTTTACATCTGACTGATCTTCCATTGGATGTCCTTGGGGAGATTCTGTCACGAGTAGGGCAGAGCAGCTTTGAGGATCTGCTCAAGTGCAAACAAATCTGTTCAACATTCACAATAGCCTCAGAACATCCTATTGTCCTTCGGAGATTTAATGTACAGGATCTAGCCTTTAAAAGAATTTCCAATGAATCCTCTGGTAAAATCAACTTTCTAGATGCCTGTAGAGAGGCTGAGAATCATATTTTGAATTTGCCCAAGGCTTTGGAATTGTTTGTACAAGGGAAAGAATCTAAGGCATTCCAGATCCTGGATGAAGGAATAGCGGATAACTTTAAGATGTCCCAATATTTTAAAGCTCTATGTTACCTAAGTAAAAGTTCTAAGGAAGAGATAGAAGCTGGATTTTGCTTAATTAGTCCAATCTTAATGGATAGATTTAACAGTTATGAATTCAGATACAATTTTCTCACCCTAGTTTCAGAATGGGAGTATGTTCCAAATCCATTCTTAGGGCAGGAAAATAGAGAATTCTGTGTTGTAGAAGTTCGTGATCAGGAAACCTCCCATAAGTCATCACACAATACAGCCGATCAGGTCTGCTATCTTTGCTGTGACACAAAAAGAGCCATAGCTGACTTTAGGATGGCAGCAGGGGAGAACTTTGATAATCATAGCATTAATGAATAAGCTTTTGGAAAAAGGAGAAAGAGATTGATGTATGTGACATGCTTTCTAATTTTTAATTCTGAAACTGTCACTAGATCAGATATTTTGCGCAATATAATGTAGCCTGATTTTGATAATAAAATCTAATCTCATTGCTACATAAATGTTGAGTTTAACTTTGAATTCTGTGTTCGTTCTCCTTATCTTTTCAGAAATGTCGAAAACCCTCAACTCTTGGAAACTCAATTACTTGATTTACCAATAGAGTTACTGGGAGACATTCTGTCAAGACTAGGAATGGAAAGCATAAAGGCACTTTTTAGAGCGTCCGAAACTTCTAAGCAATTTCTCTCAGCAAGCAGGTCATCGTTAGCTCTAAAGAGAGCTAATTTGGAAACTTGTGCTGTTTGGAGAGGAGATGCTTATCCAAGTAACCAAGTCAGATTCATTAAAAGATGCCAGGATGCAGGCAACTTTATGTTTAATATTGTGCCTGCATTGATAACCTTTGTCGAGGATAAGAATGAGGAAAAAGCTTATGAAATTCTTAAGCCTGGTTTAGACGATAAACACAAACCAACCATTTTCATAAGATCCCTTCTACTGCTTTCCAAACAAGATCCACAGCTGGATGATGAAGGAATTCAATTGATCAAATCTGTAATTCAAGACCCTTTTGAACTTTTATTCTTAAAAATGAGTGTTCTCCACTGGCTCCTTTATGGTGAGAAGTTCCCAAACCCATTCCTTGATCAAGAGGAAAGGAGTTTTTGTAAGAACCACTCTATCCAAGAGCGACAGCAATTACCTTTTAATGAAAGGATGGACTGCATTCCTTGTGAACTGTTTGATTATGTCAAGCAGTACAGAAGAGCAAGTGGCGAACTAGGCATATTATTTGAATGGGAGCAGTGGAACAATGCAGAAGAAGATCAGGATGAAGAAGAACTACTAGAATTAGAATAATCTAGAAATCAAGTGATTAATATTTTCTTTGCTTGTATCTTTTGTGTTTTTGTCTTGGGACAGAGAATTATGTGGATGATTCAAGGTTGTACATCCCTTTTCCATTAATGAATTGCAATCTCTAGTTTTTAATTCTACTTTTGGTTTTAACTTTACTCAGCTATGAAATTGGAACTACATCAAAGCAACCAAGGACTTCACTAGAGAAATCTGGATCGGGGGAAACTCAGATCACAGATCTTCCCTATGAGATTCTTGGAAACATTATATCAAGATTTGCATTTGACCACCTTGAGACTGTCTTTAATTGTAAACTGGTTTGCAAAGAGCTCGAAAAAGCTACTCATCATCCTTTAGTCTTGAAAAGGGCTTCTCTTGAAGACTTTACAGCATGGGGATGGGGAACTTTTGAAGAGACACAAAGCATTTTCCTTGAAACCTGCAAAAATGCAGGAAACTGGATGTACCAGTTACATGAGGCACTGCGTTTATTCGTCAAAGACAAGAATGAACAAGCAGCGTTTGAACTTCTGAAACCTGCAATTACTGATAATCACCCCCCATCCATCTATGTAAAAGCTCTTATGCTCTTAAGTAAGGATGAAAAGGAGGAGCAAGAGAAGGGAATTTGGCTCTTTGCTCCTCTGTGCAAGAATAGACGAAGACTCAAGGATCTTCGACTTCAAGTCAGAGGGTGGATATCCAGTTATGAGGAATTCATATCACCTTTTCAAGGACAACCCAAGAAGAGACTCTGTGACCTTAGGAGTTATTATGATAACAATCATGGCCCCTCAAGGAATACTTATGGAGTTGTGTCAATTTACTGTATGAGGTGCTTAGTTTCTGAGCATTGTAATCTGTTTCAAAGATTTGGAATTGAGGCAGAGACACCTCCTCATCTGTAATTGATAGGTTGAATGTCACAAGAAACACCATGCTTTGTAGTTCCATATTTTCTGATTAACTAGATGTTTTGCTTTTGATTAATGATATTTTGAATTCGAATTTCCTGCTATTTTCTGATTAAATTAGACTCAGCTAGCATTGAAATTTTCACATTTAGAGCAAATCTCTAAATGTGAGTATGGTGATGTCATGAATAGAATGATGAATGTATAAAGAAAAGCTGGTATTATGTTTCTTTTCTATCATTTGCACATTTAGAGTCAAGCTCTAAATGTGAGTATGGTGACACTAATTTACCAGTTGTTCTTGTTTCTTAAGGATTCATAAGATGACCTTTGAAGAACTTCAAGCTCGAAATATAGAGTCGGACAAGAAAGATAAATCATTCTGGGCAAAAACGAGAACGGTCAAGATGGTAGAAACTATTCGAAAGAGTGGTGGATGGACAGCAATGCAAATTTCACCTCCAGAATTTTATATCAATCCATTTATGCTTCAACATATACCAGAAAAGGAAAAGGAATCATTGAGGATTGATTTAGAAGAAGCATTCTGGGAAAAGATGAATAGATTTTGGGATGAACAAATGATAATCCTGATCAATGATAGGCACTGGCCTAATCAAATCAGACTGGAAAGAATTTTGGAAAGGGAAAGGAAGTGCATGGCTGAGTGGACTCAGGATTGCTACAGAATGATCAATCCGAAAGATCAGACAGGGCTGGAGCTGGACTACTTTGATCCCCAACCACTACCAAAATATGTTAAGCGACTCACCAAATACTGCTGCAAACTTAATGAAATTCGGAATGCTAGAGTCTATGATGCTCAGCAGGCACTCCCTGCATACATGCCTCCAACATTCCTGAACAAGAAGGGACCCATTGAACAGAATTTCTTAACAAATCTGGCCTTAGACAGGATTATTGATGCTCGCATCAATTTAAGGCATGATCTCGAGCCTTATTTCAAGAAAGCTAAACAGGGTCAGATGGTATGGAAAGACGTCCTTAGAATTATTCAAGAAGCCAGAAATGGCTGGATCAGGTATATGAATAAATGGTCAAAAGGGGATGATCTGAAGAGAAGTATTCTTAAACCAGGGTTGGTAAGGAAACCTAATGAGGAATTTCCTTTGGAGGAGTTTGCTGAATTGATGCCAGAACAGCAAGCATGGATTAAGGATGCAGAGAAGAGAGAAGCTGAGAGATCAGGCAAAAACAGAAAGCAGAGATCAGATGCAAAACAGACACCGCAAAACATAGTAAGGAATATTTTTAGAGAATCTGTTGTTAATGAAGGACTGGAACCAATAGCAAATTTCAGAAAAGTTTCAGCTCCGTCAATAACACCAGCAGATGCAGATCTACTCATTACAGACAGACCCAATAAGATCATGAAGAGATTACCTCTAACTCTCCAACAAGAAGTTCATGGATATGTTCAGGAGAGGAAGAAAGAATTCATAGAGAAGTATGTCAGGTATGATGCTATGTGCAGAGAAAATGCGTATAAGGAGCACAGGCCTTACACTGATCAAACACAAGGAAGAATTCAGCAGGTAATTATTGATGATTGGGATGCATGGAATGAGAAATATCTGAACAGAAAGGGAATGAATATCATGCTGAAAGGGTTAGGCAAGAATTTTTATATTAAGAAGCACGATTCAGATGAAGACAGCACAGATGATGAGCAAAGAATTGAGAAGATGAGAGTAGTTGATGAGGTTACAACTATATTGGGAGAAAAGAACGAGGGAGATGATGAAATCCATCCGATTCTGCAAGAAAGTATGGAGTGCTATTATGCAAACAGACGAAAGGCAGATCGAGAATGGGAGGAACTCATGAGAACTCAAGACAAGAAAGGTAAAAAGAAAGTATCCTCCAAAAAGAGGAAGTCACACAATCTCAGTTCAAGCACTTCTGATGAAGTACCTGTAGCTAAGAAAAGGACTGGGAAGAAGGTGGAGGCAGGCAGGCCTGAGGAGGCTAGCCGAATTCTGAGAAATAAAGATGAGATAGCAACTGAAGAAATCCTGGATTTGACAAAAGATTTGATGGATGAAGAGGTTGAGATCCTAGAATCAGCTCAAGAAAAGAAAGAAGTTGTTACCTACAAAAGGAGAGGAAGGTTACCTTCTGAACAGAAGGAAACCAACCCTGAAGAACTTAAGCAGCAAGGGTCTTCTCTTGAGAATACAGAACAATTGGGAATTATTCCTGAGAAAGAAAAGCAACAAGAAAAAGAACCTGAAAAGCCAGTTAAAAAGTTCAGAATAAAGATGAAGGCTAGAAAGCCTAAGTATGTATCACCTGACACCAGCTCTGAAGAAAAAGTCGAACCAACCCTAGGGATAGTTCCCTACACAGAGAGGTTGGAGCTCACTTCTTACACTAATTTGGAAATGGGAGATATAGATCCAGAGGGCTGGAGAGCATGCATTGAAGAACATCAACCTGATGAACAAGGATCGACTAGACCGAGCACTGATCTCCAACTGGTTCAGATTACTGAAAAAGATGATAGAGAAGGGCAAGATGAAGATCAACAAGCTCAGATCAACAGGGATCTTATTCAGAGTCAGATTGATTTACAAGGGTTTTCAGGAGAAAATACTGAGCAAGATTTACCACCAGAACAAGCTGCAGATGAGCAAGAATTTGTAAATCAAATTGAGGAATTAGTGGCTGACATATTTCAGGAACAGACACTGGAAGATTTACAAACTTTTGAAGATATGAACTTGCATGGAACTACAGTTGGGAACATGACTTACTCTCTGGAAGGACTGATTAAAAAGTTTAGAAAATTGGCTAGAGAAGGAGGGAATGCACGCACCTCAGCAGAACAAGCAAGGGAATATGCAGCCAAACTTGAGTCAGAGTTAGAGGAAATCCAACAACAAATAAATTCTGACCAAGTAATGGAATCATCTCCATTAGCAATTCAAGCTTATGAAGAAGAAGTGCAGAGAAATGAAACTCAAGAAGCTCAGCAGAGAAAATATCTTATGGAAGATACTTTCAGCCAATGTCTCAGAACACATACGAATGCTGAAAATCAAATGAATCAATGGCTTCTTCCACCTCAAGTTAGGGATGAAGTAGTTCAGAGAGCAATTGTAAGGATGAATGATCCTGAATGGGCCGCAGAACAGAAGAAGAGAGTAGAAGAGTACTTTGGAGTCCAAGGATTTCTAGATTCAGAACCTACTACTACTCCTCTTCTACTAAACGAACCCGTACAGGAAGATCCCACAGAGATCTTAAATCAGCATAGCCTTGAAGTTACTGAGAAGGTAGATACCAGCACATCATTGATTTATGATTCAGGTATAGGCAATTCACAACATGATGACATTGAAGGAGTTCAAGAAGAACATCCGGAACCTGACCATGAGCAAAATTTAGAACAAGCTCATGATGAAAATGTGGAACCTGCTCAAGAAGGAGGCCAAACAGAAGAACAAGAAAATGAGAATGCTGGGGATGAGCAGGAAGGAGCACAAGAATCTGAGGAAAATGAATCAGATACATCTGAAGGATCATCCCCCGGAAAAGATGTCCCAGAATTGCTACCTGCGAGTTATTGGGGAAAGAATAGTCCAAAGGTGAGGTTATCAATCCCTGACAGCATTGAAAAGAGGACTGAATTTACAGAAGAAGAAATCAAGGTCAAGTTTAATGGAAGAAAGGAAGCATTGGAGAATTACTTGGGAATGTCCAAAATGATTGTTCCGGACAAAGGATTTCATCCTAAGTGGCTGGATCACAAGTGTATCAGCTACTGGAGGAGGATCAATGAATGGGACATTTTCATGAGACACAATAACAAATGTGGTTATGTGGAACTGACCAGGGAGTTCTATGCTAACTTTGATGTTGAGGCAGAAACAACATGGATTAGAGGGAAAACAGTGCAAGTCACTGTAGAAACTCTGAATGATCTGATTCAGGCACCTTTGTTAGAACAGCCAGAAGTCAAATCCGAAGTCCTACTGAGGAAGAAAACTCAAGGAAATAAACTTGTTAATGCTAGAAAAATGGCATTGGGGTTCTGTTCAACACACAGGGGAACTGAGCAGAATAAGATTCCATTGAAGAATTTGAAGCCTGAGTACTTGCCTACACTTGATTTCTACTACTCAAAGCTCAGACCTACTACAAATTTTCAAGGACCCTCAGCTGGAACTTTTGAGGGATTTGCATTGTTATGGTCAGGAAGGAAATGCAGTGCTGCACACCATGTTCTCAATGTTATTAAGTCAAGAGTTGGAGAAGATGCAGCATTGGCTTATCCGAATTTGATCAGAAGACTCTGTGAGAAACAAGGAGTCTCAATCACACCATTTTTATCAGAGATCATAAAGATAGATCCTCCCATTCCATTACCAGAAGACACTTTAAGGGGAGAGCTGACTTACCAAATGCCAGACTTAGAGGAGCAAATTTCCGAAGGATCAGGATCAAAGGTGCCATCTCCTAAGACAAAAAGGGTCTATCTTCCTTCGAAATCAAGATCATATCAGTCAAAAACCTCAACAAAAAGGACAAAGACTGTGACTCCATCTCCTGCATTGAATCCTATTCCAGAAGATGACGAGTTTGAGAACACTTCTGCACCATCTCAACCGGTAAGACAGCCAATGAGGAACACAGTATCTGTGGATGAATCTCAGAATATGAGTACTTCAATCCAAAGTTTTGCACAGTCCATGGAGATGCTAGTGAAAACTATGTCAGAAGACAAGCATGTTCAGAGAGAAATGGAGCAGAAGAGGATTGAACTTGAGCATGTCAGGATTCAGACTGAGGAGAAACTCAGGAAAGAAGAGATGGAGAGGCAAGAGAAGATAAGGAAGGAAGAATGGGATAGACAGGAAAGAATGAGGAGGGAAGAAATGGAAAGATTTGAAAGGCTGAGAAGAGAAGAACTTGAAGAGAGAAGACAGGAACGAGAAAGGGATATGGAACTGAGGAGACAGGAGCAGTATAACAGTACGAGATTGGTAGACATTCTTGCCAACCTAGTCTCGGATCTTAAGAAATCTCCATCCATACCACCTAAAGATCCAGACAATGATGCAGGACCATCCTGAGATCACAGGGGAGTTCTCTGAAACCTTCTTCTTCTTTTTAATTATAGTCTCTTTTTCTTTATTTCCTTCCTGCTTCCGTTAGTTCTGATTTAACTTAGGATAGACCTAATAGGAAGTTGTGTCATAGAATTGAATTTCAAGCTAAAAAAAAAAAAAAAAAAAAAAATAATGATAGTAATAATAAACTCAGGGAAGTTAATAAACTGATAAAGGATTAGAAGATGAGTTTAAAAGGTGGTTCTTGTGGAGACATCTACTTTATAGATTTTCACTGCAAGCATGAGCCGCTCTTGAAAACTGTTCTTAGCTGTAAGCTCTGAGATCGATTGATGTCATTACTGGATCAATAGTTTGAAGGTTTTGTGATGATATTAACCTTAGTGATTTGCATACTATAAACAATAACTGCACAAGGTTAAGAGGATTGATCTAATCTAGTCTCTCTTGGAAGATGAGTGTGCATATTGAAAAAAAAAAAAAAAAAAGAGAGCAAGGGAAATTTTAGAAACAGACGTGGTAAAATAATGTGGATATAAGTAGCTGGCACAGCTGCCCCTCTGATTTATGAGTTGAAGAACTTTAAAAGAACAGAATCAAGGGCAGGGGAGTTGAAGTTTCATCTGCAATGTCAGGTCATGCGACTCCTCCTAATAATGTGAAACCGAGCTATTGAAAGCCACGGAAGGCCACCCCTTGATATTAAAAAAAAAAAAAAGAGAGTGTATTTCATTTCAGAATACAAGATATGCACATGAGTTGGACAGGATTGAGCGTGAGAAGAGAAATCTGACTAACTAAGTAGCAGAACAATAATTCACATAAGTGCAAATCACTTCTGTTAATGTTTCCATGAAATCTGGTGAATTCAAAGTCAGGTATGAAGCATCAATCAGTTGAAAGAGTTGAGCTTGGGATAGTTGGAAAAGAGAAGGTAGTGATTCGGTGGAGTCTTACATGAACATCTTAATTCCAGAAGCCACTAATTGGACTTATTCTTTGAAACTTTACAAGTTTCTTACCACTTGAGGACAAGTGTTTCTAAATGTGAGGATGGTGATGACAGCCTTTTGTGACTGTCATTTGCGTCCAATTTAGTGTCTCAATGATGAACTTTTGCTCTTAATTCCATTGATTTTTTATGAATGATCGTAAAGGATTAGGAAAGATGAAAGAAGAATTAAGATTGCAAAGAAGTTGGAAAATACATGAAAAATGGCTTGAAATTCTGAG
>JAOANR010000009.1:32006463-32178611 GCA_030278955.1 Hygrophila difformis | reverse complement strand
CACGCCCTCCTTTCGCAGGACTACGGGAAACCCCCGGGACCCCACCCCCCCCCCCCGTTAAATACCTAGGGACCCTAAGAAATTCCGTAGGGAAATGAGAACGGCATGTTAACTAACGACCCCACCACCGTTTACTCGTGACCACAATGTGTTCCACGACCCCCAACTAAAGAAGTATGTGCCCGACACGTCGCATGTACTCCAACCGGACGTAATCGAATTGGATGATGACTTGACCTATGAAGAAACCCCGGTGCAAATACTCGACTACAAGGAAAGGGTGACAAGGAATAAAACTGTAAAGATGGTCAAGGTCCTGTGGTCCAACCACGAGACGGAGACGGCAACCTGGGAATTGGAAGCCGACATGAGGCAACGTTACCCTACCCTCTTCCAAGACGACCCGACCACAGTTATGGGGACATAACTGTATTCTTAAGGGGGGGAGGATGTAACACCCGAGGAAAAACAAATTCAAATTGTTTTGAACTACGTCATGACTTGATCCCTTCACAGGGTACGTAGGCAGCTTGGAACTAATTTCTAAGTTCAGTCACGAAATAAATCACAAAATAAATCACGAATTAGATCACAAGGACGATAGGAGGAGTTGGAACCAATTTAGACTAGGCCAATTAGGATACGGAAATGTTGCGAGCAATAAGCCGGACTCGTAACAAGATTAAGGAGAAGATTCCGCAACGAAGACGCCCCAGGGAATCGAGCTAACACGTAGAAAACCGATAGGGGGAAGCGAGGGAAGACCCGACGGAACACGCGGAGCCGAACCGGCCGGTCCGGCCGGCCCGCGCTGTCCGCGCGCCGCCGCGCGGCCACCGCGCGGCCAAGGGCGTCGCGACGCCAGGCCTGGCACGCGTGCTCCGCGCGGCCATAAGGGTGGGTGCGCGCCACCTCCGCGCCAGAGGGACTGAAGGTGTAATCTTTCCATTCGGGGGTGATTTTCTTGCCGAAATTACATCTCCCTTCGAGGGAAACCAAATCTCAGCCTTGGGGAAGGCTTAAGAATACCCTAGGGGCGCCCCAAACCCTAGGTTTTCAGTAAACATTCAGCCTCCACTCTCAATTCCCTCTCCAAGTTCGAAACTCTTTCGACACCACTTTCCGGCAAGTATTCCGGCGACGACGGGACGACCGGGACAAGCCCCTGCCCTCTAGACTCTTGGTAAGCCATTGTGCAACGTTTCAATTCGTCCATAGATCTCAGAAACTCATATTCTAACCCTTTTTCCTTACTACGATTTCCCGTCGGAAAACGAACAAAAAGCGATCGGAGAAGTTGGCCGTTCGTCGTGACCCTAGGACGTCCGGAAACCCAATCCAGCGACCCTATCATCATTCTAAGTAAGTTAAAACCTTACTCACAAATTTTCGTGGTTGTTTGTTGTTTAAATCTCGAGATATAGGCTTGTAACAAAAATCGGTTTTCAAAAACCCTATTTTCGTCCAATTTTAAAGACTCGCCAAAAACTCGACCTTCGGGAATTCAAACCGAAAACTTTTCAACATAAAAGTTGTTCCTAACACCTTTATCTACCTTGTGTCCAAATTTCAGCCATTGACATTAAGTTTTGCTATCCCAATTTTCGCCATGAACTTTCTGTTTCAAACCGAACGATTCAAATCTGTGACAGATTCCTTCATTCAACTTGATGCATGTTTTTCACCCATTTTTTCGAATGATTTAACTTTGCATTTCTAAACAAAAGTTGTAGATAATTGTGTCTAGATTATGCCTACAAAATTTCATGAATTTTGGTGTTCATTTGATATGTCAAACGGCCAAGTTTTTAGAACTGTTTTGAATTCGTTTTAAAGGCCATGAGTATGCAGTGAGTTGCACTCGATTTTTGAGTACCAAGAATTCATTATTTCCAAAAACTTAAAACATGAAAGTTGTTCCTTAATGTGTTGTGTAGTTACTGTAAAAATTTCACATCGATTGGTTTTGAAATGAATTTTTAATCGGCGTTATACGAACCTGTGACGAAAACAGTTTTTAAGACGTAAATTATTCTTTGCAATAAACTCAAATTTTAACTCACTTCGGAACCTTATTTCCAAAAACTTAAAACATGAAAATTGTTTGTGTGTGTGTTTTTGAATTACTGGCCAAGTTTCAGAATTTTTGGAGGAAAGACGAATTTTAAATTAAGAAAGGCGCGAACTGCCTCGAATAGGATTTTTCGAACTTGAGAAAACTCGAACTATGAAAACGCGATATCGATCCTTTGATAACTTTGAAATACGAACTTTCGAAAAATCCCGTTCACTAGGCTGAGCCGATCTTCATACTATCATTATCTTTGAGACTGCCTCGTTAGTGGTCTCCTTACTATCTGAGATTGCCTCGTTAGTGATCTCGCGCGCTGTATTTGTGGATCGCCTCGTTAGTGGTCCTACTATCTTTTTGGATCGCCTCGTTAGTGGTCCTACTATCTTTGAGACTGCCTCGTTAGTGGTCTCCCATTGTTTGGACTGCCTCGTTAGTGGTCCTATGTTGAGATTGCCTCGTTAGTGATCTCCCGGTATGGTGTCCTCTTCTTAGTTTACGGGATGAAAAGTAAAAGACTCGTGTGAGTGTTTCATTATGCTTAAATCGTATTTATCATGTCTTTAATTACGTATTTAAATTTTATGCATCTTAAATTATGCTTTAGATTACGCTTTTAAAAATTTAGTTCTTTAATCATGATTTTCCCGCTGCTAATAAATCATGTATTTTTAAATTCTCGTACGATAAGCGAAATCTTTAGTTTAAACACTTGTAACCCCTTTTATTTGTTAGTTAGGGATTAACTTACTCAGTATATTTTTATACTGACAACCGTTGTCATTTTTCTTTTACAGAGTATGTCGAGTGACGCATACGCATGCACTTGGGGGAATTATTTATGAACATTTTAAATTTCTGCATCGTACTGTTTTTACCGGGTCTGTTAAACCCGAGGATTTGGCCATGTTGGCCGTGATTTTACTTTCCGCTGCACTTACTCTATTTATTTTCCGCACGTGATAATTTCTACTATCGTACTAAGTATTATAAATTTCCGGACTATATCTTGAAATGTTTTAAATCTTTTACATACCCACAAGCCTTGCGTTTCCTTAGCAAGCTCGGGAAGCCGTGTCTTGCTAGGGGGATGCGGCGGTGACATCCCGGCCTGGGTTATCAAATCCGGGGTGTTACATCTTCCTCTGCAGCTTTCTTTTCCATTGCCAAGCGTTCTTCCTCAGTCACCTTCTTTACTCCCGAACCACCTGTTACTTGATCCAGCAAACCAGCTAATGCAAATTCATCATTTTGCATCTTCATGGCTAGCTCAGCATCGAATGCCACTTGATGCTTCTTTTTCGGAGGTGGTGGTGGCATCGGCTTCTTACCCCTGTCCTTGGGATCTGTGGGCTCTGCCACTTTCCTAACAGTTGGTTCAGGTTCCTTGATCTCCACTTTCTTTTCTGGAGCTCTTGCTGGTTTATCTTTGTCAGCGGACTTTATCAACCTTCTCCTCGTTCCCATTTGGGGTGCTGGCTGACCTTCAGATGTGACAACAATACTGGATGTCTAATCGGGCGGTGTGGGTGCCTTAGTGGTGGCAGGTACTGCAGCAGGTGTTGTCATTTCAGTCTGAGCTGACTGTACTGGAGTCCGGACTGCTTCTTGCTGCACCACTGGCTCGGACGTAGCAACTTTTTGTACTTCAGTCTGCCCTCTTGGTGGTAATGCCGAAGCTTGTACTGCTGGCTGGGTAGGCTGTGGGTTGGCTTCAGGGGGAGTGGAGAAGTATGCATTAATCTCAGCATCGGGATCCTCTTCTCTGTTTGGTTCACCCTCGTAGCCTAGTTGCTTCTCGGCGCGCTGTAAATAATCCTCAATGAAACTCTTTTGAGTGATTCTCTTCAGTTGGCCCTCCCAGTCCTTCTTGATCTTGGAGCAGAACTTACTCCGAACGTTGTTGTTGTAGTGCAAGACCTTCTTCCCATTTGCAGTACTATTACAGTATTCAAGTGCAAACTTGTCCATTTCCATGATCAATTCCCAGTAGGAGTCCCTGTACTGATTCATCATGCCTCCTACCAGATCCTTTTGAATTCCTTCCAGGTAGGACATGTCTTCTGCCAAATCGTACGTGAGATACAACCCAGCCTCAGTTTTGGATAGTAAATTGAACTGCCTTTCATTTTTCTTTTTGGGTTTCCAGCCACCTTTGCGTATATCCACTTGCAGCTGGTCCCTTAATACTGCTATGTGCTGGGGAAATTCATCATCTTTGTTTGTTCCGTACCGTCCATACCTTCTATGTGTGAAGATGGTTTCAAGTACCTCATCTGCAGGTAATACTACTCCTTCTTCCAGAAAGGACTTAGTGATACTTGGATTGCCTTTTCCCCAGACCGTAGTCAGTTCGTCCCATTGATCGCGTGCATCCTTGATCATCTTCCTCATTGTGTTCAGCAATGAGGTGTTGCGGCTTTGTTCAAATTTCTCAGCATTTTTGAGGCGTTTGTACAGATTGAAGGTCAGCTCTCGATGCCTGGCACGAGCCAGATCTGTAATCCACCTCTGCTCCACTGGTCCTTTTGCTTCAAACAGATACGGATTCCACTTGAATGGGAATGCTTCATACATCATGATGGCCCCACTGTTGATAACCCTGCTTAGATCCATCTGCTTGTGCTCGAAGGCCATCCGAACTTGAGGATCTACGATCTGGTTAGGGATGATGATGTCAAAGTCAGCTATATTTGGATCTTTCGTTCCTTTTTCCACATGCCGATTCCACACAGCCCTGTGCTCTTTGAACTTCAATTGGATGCGTTCATGGTGGACTTCAGGAGTTGTCTTTTCGTCTTGAGGGGCATGCTCCATCATCCTTATCCAAAACTTCTTCAGGAAGTGATAGTAGTCCCTTTCTATCGATGCAGCGACTATCGTTCTTTCTTCTGGAGGGATATGCACGTCCCATCCCGGAGAAAGTTTCAACTTTTCGTCCGTAGTGTGGTCCAGAGGTACCTTGTAAACTGATTTGATGGCATCTCTTGCGTCCTTAATCTCCGTTCGATCAATTGAGGCCTGCTTGCCAGCAGCCTCATATGTGCAGTCGGGTAACCCGATGCCTGATTGCACTACCAATGCATTCCTGAAAAAGGTCAAAGTGTTTAGATACATCCAAATTTTTTTTTTTTTTAAGTTTTCAAAGACTACTCAGGTGTGAAAATCAACATCCTCACATTTTGAGCTTTGCTAAGCTCGAAATGTGATTTAAGTGATTTAATCTTGAGTTTATTAAAAGATCCAAAGATAAGGTACTATACCTTAGGACCTAGAAGGAGATATCTTAATTGGATTATTGAGTCCAATCAAAAAGGGGGAAATAAAAAAATAAAAATGAAGTGGTCATTGGACCAAAAATTCCTTTTTTAATGGGCCATTGGGCCCAAAAGTTTGTTTTTCCAATTTTATTAAACAAGCTCGAGGCACTTGTTGAAAATGGAATGAAATGATGATGGTGGAATGGATGGCTCGAAAATGGAATGTGCAATGGAGGCATGGCGGGATGGATTCGCTATTTCCGGATTGTTTGGACTGTCATTGGACAGTTAAAACGTTCAAGAAAATGCAAACACTATTTTTAATTTTTGAAAAGGTTGACTTGATTTTATTTAATGAAAAGTGGGATGTGTGTGGTCCCATTTTTGGATTTTTGTAAAAAGGTAGTAGTTGAGGTGGCAAAATACTGCTACTTAACTCACACTCTTTAGTTCCATTGGGAACAAAAACACATTTGTCAACCCAAAATTCCTAGTACTATTTTTGTCTTTAGTGAAAAAGTGATCTGCTGAAAGGGAATTTGGTGCTCGGTCATGCCAAAACAATACAAACACTCACTTTTTCAATTCTGCAGCACACATACACGGTCATGCCAAATAGGGAAAAACATTAAATGTCAAATTGGCATGCAACACTCATGAGCACAGTAAGGTAAAAACATAAGATCATACTCTTATCCTGGCTAAAACATGGAATCACCCTGCCTCATGCTTCATAATCATGAAATCAAACACAATGACATGCTTCAAACTAACAACATCTAGACATTCAAAAATGCCCAAATGCTCGTTGGTTTTCCAAATTTCATCACTTATAACTAAGAACCTAGTAGAGCCCTAAAAAATTTTAAAACACACAGAAAAATGGTGATTCTACCCCCTAACTGCTAATATGCTCTCCAACAACCCTAGGTTCAAAAATTTCAATCAAAAATCAAAAACCGAACTCCCTTGTGCATTCATAACACCAAACAACACTTCCCCTTTCTCTAAATCATGCTCGGCCATTACAGTAATAAACAGGGAATCAAAATCCAACATGCCCGAACCACACATTCCCTAAAATCGAACTCGGATAAGCATAAAAGTCCAGAACAATATAAACTCATACACTTTCAAGTTCCAGAACACAAAAATTCTCGAAACCACCAAGATGCGAAAACAGGGGCAAAGGGTGCACGAGAAACAGTCAAGAAAAACACTTACCAAGGCTCGGCTTTCTTAGGGGACGACGAAGACGAGGGTTCCATTGGGTTTGCGAAAATCGGACAGAGTTTCCCCCGAGTTTGGTGGTGTGAGTGTGCGAAGAACACGGTGGTGTGCTTCGGGAGAGGCGGTTTCGCGCAAGAGAGATTTTCCAAAAATTTCTAAGTGTGGGAGCGTGGGGAAGAAGAGGGAGGTGGAGAGGTTTAAATACTAATGGGCCGGTCGCGGAACCTAGCCCATGGTCGCGGAACAGGATTACGCGACCAGGCTCGGCGACATTACAGGTGTCGCGGAGCATGGGACTTTGTCGCGGAGTCATGCACCGCGACAAAGTGTACCGCGACAAAATGGCAAGGAAGAGTGGAGTGGTGTGGCCGTGTCGCGGAATAGGGACTTTGTCGCGGAGTCATGCACCGCGACAAATTGTTCCGCGACAAAGACAAACAGAGTTCAGGGATGAGTGAAATCTTGTCGCGGAATTTGCACATGGGCGCGATGCTGGGCATCGCGACAAAATGATCACTCCGCGACAAAGACAAACAAGGTCTGATGATGAGGGGATCTTTGTCGCGGAGTTGCACTTGGTCGCGGAACGTTGTTCCGCGACAAAATGGTCATTCCGCGACAAAATTTTGAATTTTCAAATTTTCAACGGACTGGGCCCGAGTGTGATGTTGGGCCTGCGTCTATTTTATTTGATTTGGACCTAAATGAATTCAGTCCAAGTAAATTCAAAACATTGGGCCATTATTTAAAATAATCTGCTTGCATAAAATTAGGTTGGGTCAGTTCCATTTATCTGCGAGGTTTATTCCGGATCTTAAATTGCTTTAAATTCCGAAAATAATTTCTCAGATTTGTGGAATTTTCCCAACCAAGAACCTGGTTTTCCTTGCTTCTTTTTTTTTTTTTTTTTTCTGCTCCTCCTTTTAGGGTGGTTCCGAATTTCCTGCAAGACAGATAAATACCCATTAGGTCAGGTTTTCTCCTCAGTTCAACATCCTCACATTTAGAGTCTTGGTACTCTAAATGTTCAATTAATCTTGAGGGTACTTTTTCTGTTCTGGATTAAATATATTACATTAAACTAAGCTAATCTATGAGTAATCAGGAATGTAATTTTCTTAATAAACGACGCTGCATCCTCCCCGGCAACGGCGCCATGAAACTTTTGACAATTTCGTCCACACGAGCTTTTTCCAAAATATACCAGGTTAGAATTATTAAATGAAAACCGTTATGATTTATGGAATGGGTTTAGGGATATATCAAGATTGTTACTCTTTTTATTACTCAAGTGTGGTGCTTGGTTTCAAATGGCGCTGTGGTCCTCTCTTGTCATGAAATGTTGACAAATCTCATGGCACAGCCGGGATAGGTTGATCTTCAGCCTGTCACACTGAGGATCCCCGGTAAATATGCCATGATACTTCTCATCAACTCTTGCCATAAGATTTCCCGCCATGAAACTTTTGACAGATTTCCACGACATGAGTATTTTCCGAAAAATCATGATCCTGGTTTAGATTTTATTTAATGAAACCAATTTATGACGGCGGGGTTGTGGTTAGGGTTATATTTATAAGTAGTCATGCTTTTATTGCTCGTGTTTAAGAAACTGTGGCCCGAAAGCGCACGGTGTCAAAAATTGCAGTAATTTATAGTAAGACCGGATCGTTCACTGGAGGATGTGCGATAGAAGCAGGGCCCACGTCGTTTACTAAGATTTTCCACTCGATTACTCGATTCAAGTGTGTGAAATGACTAACAACTACTTGACATAATTTAAACTAAGCTATGAAAGCAACTAAAATAAAGCAAATAAAATTATTCTAGAAAGCAAATTAAATTTAGTCTAAGAAAGCAACAAAGTCATTCTAAGAAAGCGGTTAGAATTATGTAAGAAAGCAGATTTAAAATGAGACAGGAGAGTCAGGGAGGAAATAATAAAGATTGGACAAGATTCAGATGAAACACAATTAAACTTCCATTTTGTTACACAGATCTTAGCTTGGGATAATTCGTCAATTAGCTAATTCTCATGCTCTCTATACCATGTTCCCTTTAACAGACATGTACTTACAGTAAGAGTTTACATGCTCTTAAGGCAACAAATTCCAAGATACCACAGACTCACAACTGCTCCCGTTAGAGCGTGTCATTTATCTGTGGTGGACAAGCAACACCTGACAAATCATTTATTGAAGTGTCAAGTACTGCTATCATTCCCCCATGTCACGCCCAAAGATTCTAGTTAAGCCCTGAACTATCCCTTAACTCTCAGTCCTAGTAGCAGTTACACAACTCTCAATACAACCGAGTGACCTCTAACGAAAGCATTTAAAAGAAAGCGGTAAAGAGAGCATTTAAAATCCTATCACTCGGAGGTTTTTGAAAGTCTGACCCTGGTAGTAAAAGAAAGCCCCCAGTCAGAATGACTAGGTGTGGATCAAGAATTTCCTATTATCGGTGAACCGCTCGCAGAGTTCACTTCTCGTCGGGTGGTTATGAGATACAAACTAATGAAACGAACTAATAAATTAGTTCGTTCCGGATGCACTCACTCAGGACTCAAAAATAGGCTTTGGCAGGAGAGGATAACAATTGAAAGAATACTCAACCCTACCTTAGAAAATAACCAAGGCCCGAATGTTGTTCCTCTAGTATTATCCATCACACCTTATCGGAATCCAAGTGGAATCTGACCCAGTGCAATATTTAATACAAGATTTCCAACAAACAGCAAATTTGGAAAAAGAATAAATCTGAAAATCATTCCCTATCAGGTACTAGACTCTCAATAAGAACACAGACCCTTTCAGTCTAGGTGAGACCTAATCGCTGACTCTGCTTCTAATTTTCCAAAATCAACCCCCAGTAGGATGTGAATTAGCCATAACTGAGGATTTTATCCCTTACTCAGATCCGGATTTTATAAAGGAATTTTTGTTGGAAATTTATTATGAAACATCTGATTTAAATCAAGACTTCTATGTCCAAGGGAAGGATCCCAAAATAATGATGACCACAATATGTACATAATAATATCATGCATAAATTTATAGAGAAGTGTAAAATAAATAACCCAAAATATAAGGCGGGTTTAGACAGAAGTTGACACACAGAGATGAAATAGCCGGAGATGAGAGGAATTTATTTGGCTAAAAAGATGACTGAAATAACTGGGGTTATCCGGACTGCAAACATCTGCTATCCAGGTCCCAACTATTCCAGGTGGAGCGGTTCTTAGACAGTGGAATGCCCTAAATGACAGTTGCCGCCGTCATCTTGGACTCCACTATCTGTGAATTTGGATAAAAACCCACATGTTCTATCACTGCAATAAGTATTAGATGACATTGGCAAATATCATCTAACGTTACTACAGCTCCGGATTCGGGTTTGAAATTAAGATAAAGAAAGAGAAACTGTATCCGGATAGAGGTCAGCTGAGCAGCTATTATAATCCCGGATGGACTAACCGCCAAGGCTTCCACCGACCACTATTCGGACCATGCAAACTAACATCTAATAATTAATATACAGACCATGAGCTAGTTATCCGTGTGGGAATACCTGCCAACATTAATCTGATATATTCCTTATTAGCTGTTTCACACAACACGGGAAAGACAAAATAAATAAATAAAATAAAATATTTTTGAGTCATCTTGCATGAGGGACATTGGTTTCTCATGCAAGGTATGGAAATGATTCCATAATTACTCTTTATGATCTAAATAATCTCTCATTCCATAATTAATTAATTACAGTCCGGATTATATACTTAGATCATAAGAGTTTAATCATTTGCAGAAGAGTCTTTTAATGGGAAATTGAACAAAGTTCTTTATATCAAATTGATCATGGGTTGAAATCTTTGGGTTTCATCCTCAAAATATTAATACAAAGGTTCAATTAATTAATGGAGTGAGATGAAGAGTAAAAGTTTGGCAAAAAGGTGCCACTTTGTCGCGATGCAGAGTTTATGTCGCGGAGCATGGCTCCGCGACAAAGGTTTCGCGACAAAGGGGTGGGAAATAAGAGGAATGGAGTTTTGAAAAGTTAGGGTTTGTCTTGTCGCTAAGCAAAAGTTTGTCGTGGAACATGGTTCCGCGACAAAGGGGCATAGCGACAAAAGGGGTTGAAAATTGGACAAGGCATAATTCTTGTCGCGGAACAAGAGGTTTTGGCGCGGAACGTGGTTCCGCGACAAGGTTGCTTCGCGACAAAGCCCTTCCAGCATAAAATCACATTTGGGTCCTTGGTCGCTAATCAAGATTTTGTCGCGGAACGTGGTTCCGCGCCAAGGGTTGTTTCGCGACCAAGGGTTTTAAAATAGTGGTTAACAAATGCTCCTTGGCACCTTTGTCGCCAAAGTGTCATTTTGTCGCGGAACGTGGTTCCGCGACAAGAGTTGTTCCGCGACAAAGGTGTGTCCAGTACATATGTCAGAAAAGTAAAGTGGAACAGTGGCATGCATTATGTGTGATCTCACCCATTTCAGATTCAAAAGCCAAACTAAGCTAAAAATGGACAAAACAGAAGTTGAATCTAGCTAGAACATGCTTGAACATAATAGAATTAAAACAAACTTAAAACTTAAGAAACCCTAATCTGAGCTTGATCACCAAGCAAAGGTCACCAAGCAGTGACATTAAAATGCAAAACAAGGGTCAAATGACCCAAGGAAAACGAAAACAGTAAGATCCATGGGGTGTGAGACCCATTTCATGATTTTGGGACACAAATGGAGAATGTTTTCCCATATTATTAAAGGGTGTTGTTCATACCCATGATTTGGGTACCACAAACCCTTAAACAAAAGTTTAGAACAAGAAATAAGGTGTAAAACTGGCTATCTAACCAAAATGCAGTAAACTACTCTTAACTAGTGCATGAATTAAATAATACAAGAAAAATCTAACTAACTACCCTAAACTAAACTAAACTACTGAACTTCCCACTTGTCTTCAAGAGTGTGTATTTTCTCTAAAATTCTTCCAACCTCTTGCTCATGGGAAACACCTCATATTTATAGAGGGGAAACCCTAAGCTCATGGGCCTTGATTTGAGCCCATTGTGTCTCAAGACATCACACACATCACAGCTTTGTCTCGGAGCACCAAGTTTGGTCGCGGAACACACTGCATGTGGCAAAGCTTCTCGACTGGGTCTTGTGTCTCTAAAAATGCATCTTTGTCGCGGAACGGACCTTTGTCGCGGAATGGGGCATCGCGACAAAGGTCTCGCGCCAGATGGCTCTGGCTGGTCTTTTCCTTCATCTGAGCTTGCTTGGTCGCGGAGCGTTCCTCTGTCGCGGAACCATGCATCGCGACAAAGGAGCTTCCGTGACAAAGGTGTTCCTGGGCCTGCCGGATTGGGCCAGATGGGCCGAAAATGTTCTTTTTGTGGGCTTTTCTCTCTTTTTTCCCATCTTTTTATATTCCTTTTTCTTTTCTTTTCTTTTCTCATGTTTTTGGATTTTTCTAACATAAATATGTAATAAAATTACGTATTTATGCCTTTTTCACACCAGCTTATTATTTTTACAAGTATGCATAAATCAGTCCAATTCGACTGCTTTCTTACTTAATGTAAGACCGGAATGCGATCAAATTCCCGTTTAAGACACGGAAATGGATTGAAAATAATGGTCATTTCTGGCCATTATCACCAGTCAATATTTAATGTGGTGTTTCCATTTTAAATGTCCAATTTCTATATATTTTTGCATTTTTTATTATTTTAGATTTTTGTATTTATTTATTTATTCATGTTAAAAGATACTATATTAATTTGAATATGAAAATCCCAATTTTCGATTTTTAAAGGATATGGAGTTTCCAATTTATATGGAACTCCCACAATTTTCAATTTTTAAAAGATTTTAAATTTCAAAATTTCCAGTTTTGATTTATTTATTTTAGATATTTGTATAATTTATTTCTTTATTTAAGTTTTATTTTTCACTTCTCACAATTTTCAGTTTTTACCTATTTTTCAATTTTAAAAAGATACTACCTCCGTCTCAATAGAATTGTTACGTTTGACTTTTGGATACTATTCATTGTTCAACTTTGACTCGGATTTTTATCGTAGTTATGCAAGAAAAAATATAATTAAGTGAGATCTTGTTAGATTCGTCTAATCTTATATTTTTAGAATATCAACTTTTTATAATTTTTCATTATATACAATCTAAGTTATTAACCGTTAAAAATGTGTCTTGGCATACGTGCTGGAGGGGAATGTAACAATTATAGTGAGATAGAGGAAGTATGAAATTTTCAATTTAATATAAATTCTCATATAGTTAATCCTCTGGCGATAATTTCTCATGGAGCCCGAATTCTCTCCCCCTCTCCCTAATACCATTCCCCCGCCAGAGCCTCCTGACGACGGCGTTTCTGTTCCCCCCGTGAAACCTCCTTCTGTGACATCACTTTCCGTCATCCTTCTCCTCCGGAATAGGATGAACGGCCTCTGAAAGATCTTGCCTCGTTTGGTTTTGTCGATGGAAACCTTCAGCTCCCTAGTGTGGACTTTTCGGACACGGCGATGAAGCGTCTGTGCCAACGTTTTGAGGATGCGCTTGTGGTTAAGGTACTTGGTAACGGATTGGATTGGCATTGATGAAGGTAAAATTGGGTCGCCTTGGAAATTCAAGGGCCACTTTGAACTACTGGATGTGAACTGTGGTTTTTTCTTGGCCAAGTTTGATAATGAGGAGGATCGAAGCAAGGTGCTTTATGGGGGACCATTGTCGATCTTTGATCATCTGGTGGCGGTTACTCCATGGTCGGTTGAATTCCTTGATCCAAAGCGGAAAATTACCAAAACTTCAGTTTGGGTGCGATTTCCGGAATTAAACTCCATTTTTTATGATGAGGAAGCGATGTTCATTATTGCAGGCCTTGTTGGTCATGTGTTGCGTATAGATAGCAATACCAAAGACATGCAGAGGGGTCAGTTTGCTCGAGCGTATGTAGAAATTGATCTCTCCCGCCCTGTCATTGGTAAGGTGTATGTGAATAAAACCTGGGAATTAGTCGCTTACAAGGGTCTTCACAATATTTGTAATACCTGTGGCAAGATATGTCATGGGCGGGTTGGTTGTAACCATTCTGCTGTAGGTATTCCGAAAACGGCTGCTCCACCGCCAGTAGATTTGCCGGAGGACGCTGTTGGTGGTGACGACTCTCATAAGGAAAGTATGTCCCCCAAACTGCATGGTAATATCCCTCCATCAACTGATAAGGAAACTTTCCAATTAGTGGCCACAAAGAATAATTTAGAATCCCTTAGTGCGGTATCTACGGATCCTACATTGCATGAGGATTCTTTCCATATTTCTCCAGTGTCTACCCATGGTGATTGGATCACCATTACTCGACCACCGCGCCCGCCGCGCCGAGGCAAAACTTTGGACCTGAGTTCTGTTTCTGAACCTGCCTCTTCTCGGAAGCCACTGCCTGCTCATAAAGCTCCCTCCTCTAATGATAATAATAATCCGTTACCTCCTGGTAGTGGCAACATGCATCTCATCGTAGAGAATAATCCTCTATTTGTCCAATATAAGTCATCGGATGATCAAGAAGATTATCACTGTAAAGGGAAGAGTAAGAGGGCCCGTCGGTCTTCGACTTCTACCTTGGCGCAGGCTGTACCTGTTAACAATACCTTTGTGGTGTTGGGAGAAACCTCAACGATTCACATGGATACGGAAAAATGAGTCTGATCATGAAGTATATGAAGAGGCCTCTGGGGGCGAGGAAACAGACCAATTTGTGGATGTTTCCCAATGATTGAGTTCAAAGATTTCACAATTCTGGCAAGGAATATACATGGAGCCATAAACAGGAATACACAACGCCACGTAGCAGATGTGCTTCGGCATCTTAAACCTTCTATCTTGATTATTCTGGAACCTCAAGGGCTCTTTGAGAATTTAAAGAATTTTCTTTATCGACTGGATTATGAAGCTGTGAATATTATTAAATGTACTGGTCATGCGGGGTGTATCTGGACCCTCCGTTGTATTGGACATCCTTTTATTGTTTCTGCTGTTGTGGTTCATACTAGGATGGCCACCTTTAGGGTTTCCTGGGGGTCTTCTTCCTGGTTCTTTACGTCGATGTACGCTAGTCCTTGCGTTAGAGATCGTGGCCGTGACTGGAATGATCTGAGAACTTTCTGCACCTCTATGCAAGGACCTTGGATGGTCATTGGTGATTGGAATGAGGTTTTGCATAGCTCTGAAGCTTTGGGAATGTCTACCACGCCCAGACAATGTGAACTATTTCGAAATCTCTTATTTAATTGTGATTTGGAGACTGTTACTACAATTGGGGATGCATTTACCTTCCAAAGGAACACCTTGGGAGGTCTTTCGGCTCGTAAAAGATTAGATCAGGCGGTGGCAAACTCGAATTGGTTGACTTCATTTCCTGAAAGTTGTGTTGAAGTTCAACCTAGGCGTACTTCGGATCACAATGCCATTCTCCTCAGGCGTTGTCCTCTTGTTACCATAACTGGGCACCGTCCCTTTCGGTGGGAAGGTGTGTGGGCTCATCATCCCTCTTACGCTCATGTTGTAGATGCTGTATGGAATTGGGAGAACTTGCCCCTTCGTCGGCGTCTAGAGGCGGTTAGGGATGCTTCCATCCATTTTAACATTAACCAATTTGGTAATATTCCGAGGCGCAAGAAAATACTGTTGAGAAGATTAGAAGGAGTAAGGTGTTGCCTGATTAGAGTTGACTCGGCTCAACTCTGCCTACTTGAACAAGAATTGATGAAAGAACTTGATTTGGTGTTGAAACAAGAAGAGATGCTCTGGTTTCAAAAAGCTCGGGATAAGTGGATTTCTTTCGGTGACCGCAATATGTGTTACTTTCATACTCAGATGAGAGTGCGACGTCAACGGTCTAGAATTATTGGACTTGACATTGGTGGAAACTGGCAGACTGACGATGGCACTCTCCGACAGCATGCTATTTCTCATTTTTGCTCTCTTTTTGGCCACTCATTTCCCCCAAACCACCCTGCTAAATCGCTGTCTGCTCTTCCTCCACTTCAATCGGCTAATGATTTGAGTGAGGATATCAATTTCCTGGAAGTTAAGAGGGCAGTAATGGAGATGAAAGATTTCTCTGCGCGGGGGCCGGATGGTTTTCCCACCGGCTTTCTATAAACTTTATTGGGATTCCTTGGGACATTCTGTTTGGGAATTTGTCAGGGAGGCTGTGAAGAATGGTGGCTTTGATAGTGAGTTGTCCACCACTTTTCTCTGTCTTATTCCGAAGGTGGACATTCCTAAGGAGATTCGTCAATTTCGGCCTATCAGTTTATATAATGTTGCCTATAAAATTCTCACAAAGGTTTTGGTCAATCGCCTTCGCCCTTACCTTCAGAGCTATATTGGTCGTTTCCAATCTGCATTCTTGTCGGGACTGGGGACATCGGGTAATGCAATTATTTTGCAGGAAGTAGTTTCTACTTTTCATATCCGTCAGAAGCATTCTCAAGAATTCTTATTGAAGATTGATTTGGAGAAAGCTTGTGATAACATATCTTGGGACTTTCTGGACATTTGTTTAAGAGAGATGTGCATCCCGGATGTTTTGCTTAGTATCATCATGTTCTGTGTGCGCTCGCCGGTTTATTCTATACTCTGGAATGGGTCGGCCATCCCTCCCATTACTCCTTACAAAGGCATTCGCCAAGGGGACCCCCTATCTCCATACTTGTTTATTATTATTATGGAGAAATTGCTCATTCTATTCTTACTAAGGTCGAAGATGGTAGCTGGGAGCCTACTTGTTTGGCTAGACACAGCCCCCACCTCTCTCACTTGATGTTCGCCGATGATCTTCTGTTGTTTTCCAAAGCCACTCCCGCAAGTGCTCAATTTATTGATAGGGTTTGGGGGAGTTTTGCTAGCTTATCTGGGCTTCGTATTAACGCCAATAAATCCGCAGCCATGGCCCAGCGGATGTCCCATTTGCTATGTGCCAGGAAATATCGTCTATTATGGGCGTATCTTTCTCTTCTGATCTTGGCCGCTATTTGGGGTTTCCTCTAAGGGTGTTGCTAGAGACTGTCACTTTGAGTTTCTCCTGGAAAAAATGCATACTCAACTTGGCACTTGGAAACGCTCTCTTTTGAATAAGGCGGGTCGCATCACACTTGCTAGGTCCATGCTTGCGACTATCCCCTCGTATTTTATCCAAAATTATTGGATTCCTTCTTCTACTTGTGATAAAATCAACTGATGTGTTAGAAATTTTATTTGGAAGGATGCTCATGGCTGAGGGATCCCGCTTGTTAACTGGAACAAGGTAGTGCGACCTCGTAAATGGGGTGGTCTTGGATTGCGCAAGTGTAGGGACATGAATATTGCCCTCTTGGGCAAATTATACGCTAACTTCAGACTTCAAAATCCCAAGCCCTGGGTTAATCTCATTTTGTCTAAATATGGGACGCCAAATTATGCTCCTCATTCGAGGCCTGGTTCATCCTCAACCTTTAATGCATTGGTAAAGGCTTCTTCTTTCCTGGCGGACGGATTTCAGCTGCATGTGGGAGCGGGCGACAGCAGCCTCTGGTATACTTCTTGGCTGAGGGATGACCCTATTGCACCGCGCATTCCATTCGTCCATATATCTGATACGGAGCTTCGTATTAAGGATATATTCTTGGATGGTGATTGGAACTGGTCCTGCATCATGACTGTTGTCCCGACTTCAATCCAAGTTGAAGTGCGCGACTTCGGGCCGCTTTCTCTCCATGCTAACGCCAATGATAGGTGGTGCTGGTCGGCGACAGGATTGGATAAGTATTTGGTCCGGTCTGGTTATGAATGGGTTTTATCTCGTCGTGGGGAAGGTATTGACCGTCTCGGTTCATGGGCTTGGAGTATGCGGGAGCCGGAGAAGGACAGGGTCTTCGGTTGGCTTGCTGCCCATAACTCAATTCTCACTAATGAAGTTCGTCATGCCCGAGGTCTTGCCTCGTCGACGGCCTGCTTGCTATGTGGCAACGCAAATGAATCTCTTTTCATCTCTTGTTCCTTTGCCCCTGGACCGTGTCCTTATGGAATCACTTTGGTGCCGTCCCTTCTGCAAATGGTATTAATAAATCTCCTACTGGTACGCACTTCCTTACTCATTTTGGTCAGTTTTGGAATGGTATTCAGTGGGCGGTCATTTGGTTTATTTGATTGGCGAGAAATAATTTCTGCTTCCGTGGTATTACTCCTGATATTGATGTTGCGGCTTGTAATAACCCAAACATTCTTAGCCCAACTAAAATGCCCGGCCCAACTACCCCTTAACCCGAGGCCCAAACCCACATCTCATCTCCCTTTCCCTTGACTGATCGTGTGTGTTGGTCTGGGTGAAGAAACAAAATAGAG
The DNA here is from genome assembly GCA_030278955.1 of Hygrophila difformis. Taxonomy (NCBI): domain Eukaryota; kingdom Viridiplantae; phylum Streptophyta; class Magnoliopsida; order Lamiales; family Acanthaceae; genus Hygrophila; species Hygrophila difformis. Next base: position 32,160,637 of record JAOANR010000009.1, on the reverse strand, counting down.
AAACTAGGGTTATGGCTATAAATCGAAGAAAGGGAAGAAGAAGACAAGAAAACCATTGAAGCTTGGAAGCTCGGATGTTCATCGATCTAAGGCAAGGGTTTATGTTGCATATTGTTTTTCCCCCTTTTTCTTCCCCATCCATCTTTCCCTTTCTTCTTCGTGGGGACAGGGAGTAGCGGCGGGTGTCGCCGCTGCAGCGACGGACAAAGGTTGGGGCAGTCGGCCCCGGCCATGACAGCAAGAAGTGGCGTCGCACTCTGTGCGACGTCAGGATAGGCACTGGCTCCCCTGCAGCAGTGCGCCGCAGTGTGGCAGACCAGCGGTGATTGGTCAGTGGTGGCGGTCGGCGGCGTTCTTCCTTTCATCATCATTCATTCTTTTCTCCTTCTTTTTACTCCCGTTTTCTTTTGCAGTAAGTTTGCAAGTTTGGTAATTTCGTTGATTATTGAATCAATTTGGTGTTTTGATATCTTTTATTTGATTAGTGATTGTGTGTTTGAATTGAGGAATCTTAATTGTTGGTGGTGGTTGAATAAATTGAGGATTTAAATCATGGCTAGAAGTTGAGAATTATATGTAGTGTTGTGTTAATTCTTCATATGTCGATTGATTGAGTGGTTTGATTTTGGGTGCTAAATGGTTGAGTTTTGGGAGCTGTAGAATATGTTGTGAGTTTCGGTAAGTTGGGCAAATTTAAATTATTGGTGAAATGTCGAATGAGTTGACAGTTTGTCATTTGGTGGGCTTACGTGGAATTGAAGCGTTATGTTTTGATTAATAGACTTGGAGAATTGTTGTTACATTAGAGATTGTCGAACCTTGTTGGAGAAACCTTTAGACGTTGGATTTTATTCAATAATTCGATAAATATGAAATTGAAAATGATATGGAAAAAATCATGTAGCGATTTCTTGGTCTAAGGGAATGGTGCAATGGTTGTTGATATCTTGAACTATGATTGTGGCCTTGTTTGGATAATTGTGGCAATGGTGGATTGTTAAGTATCAATATGTTATTTGTTGTAGTTTACTTGATTAATTGGGAGATGGGTATTGATTATCTTTTTATATTTTGAAAAATGTGTGCTGATAATGAAAATGGAGAAGTGTTGGATGTTTGGTTGTAATTGGTAAATCGGGGAATTCTTGAATGAGTAGGCTGAATCCTGAAAATGGAGAAGTGTTGGATGTTTGGTTGTAATTGGTAAATCGGGGAATTCTTGAATGAGTAGGCTGAATCCTGGATATGTTAGCTATATTTTGGGATGTGGTTAAGTTGTAGATTTTTGGACAATGAGAAGTTATAGATCTAATTAGATACATGTTCGAATATTTGAGTAAAATGGGTGTTGAGAATTCTTGATTGATTAATTGTCAATTTTGAGCTATTTGGTGAGTTGTTAAACTATTAAAGGATAAAGAATCACAATTTGATGATTATGGACTACTTGGTAATTTTTAGGTCTTAGAGCTTGATGTTGAATAATGTGGATTTACTAAGTATTTTAAATTGGTGATTATCGATTGAATTGAATAATTTAATATATATATATATACACGTGTGTGTATATATGTGCAAGGGTTAATTGTGCATATTGGTTTCGATAATGAATTATAATATCGGTTATGAATATTGAATCTATATCTGCGACTATGCATCTGCGAAGTGTCTAGGTTTATGAAGGTTGGAGTTATTACTTTATTTTGGGTCCAGTACATTTAATTTCATTTTCTGTATTCATATAAATCATTTAACAATTCCAATCGGTGATGGCATGAATAGTTGGACTCAGGTAGTGTTTTTGCACTAATATATTTAATAAATTCATTTACTTACATAAAGATGAAGCTCATTGACTTTGCTTAATTAAGTTAGACATCATTATCCAATTCTCATATGTATGAGTGCATAGTTAATTATCTTTGCAAAAATAGTGGACTACTGCGGCTCCAGGATAGTGTAAGTAATTTATAAGGTATACTTGTTTTGTGCTTGAATAGACACTGTAAAGAGCCTCTAATTGGAGGTATATTGAAATGTTGCTTTTGATTATTATGAGTTGGGAAATGTTATATATTAAATCTTATTCCTTATAAACAAACTAAGTGCTCACTGCCCAGTGTTATGTAGATATGAGTGCTTTTATATAAATCATATCTAAATAAAATAAAATAGTGTGCAAAGGAGGTCAAACTTGTTGGCTACAATTTGGAATTGGTGATGTGGTCTACGTAGACTGGTAGACCTTTCTTTAAAATCAAAATTCCCATTCCAATTCATTATTCTCGAGTGTGCAATGGCCTGTGCAAATAGTTGAATTAGTTACTCCTAAAGTGCTATACAGTGATACAGTGGACTGCTTAATTATGTCTGTGAGCCTTAGACATTTAATTATCTATTGTTGTTGGAATATTATTGCATTGGAATTGACGATTATGCAACCCGAGGGGTTGTTATGATGTTTATAATTGATCGGGTAGCCTTCACAGGTGTTGTTGAGTCCGGATGGCCCCGCGGGGTGGATTTTGGCTGTTATGCCTATTGGCCCTACGGGGTGGATTATTGGTTGTTATGCCTGTTGGCCCGATGGGGCGAGATATGATATTCAGCTACGGCTGGCGTGATTGCGGATCCCTGCGGGGATGGTGTATGTTACCCTGTAACGGGTTGGAGTTGATGATATCATCACCCGTGGGTTCATACCGCCTGGGTTTTTAGGTTTCCGACTAGGCATATTCATCTGCATTTGCATATAGGGTAGATAGGTGTATGCTAGGGCATGCATCATATGCATCACCTTATTTATCTGTTCTTTTGTATGTTGTGGTTGAAGCACCGGTATGGGACGCTGTGATAATTTATTTATATGCTCTATGTCATTTGTATGTTATGGTTGCAGTACTGGTATGTGATGTTATGATGAGTTATTTGTATGCTTTATTTACTTGTTATATTACTTATTTGCTTCCCTTATGTTCCACTGCGCATAATTCCCTTGCTCAGTACGTTGTACTGACTCGCTTTGTTTGTCTGTTTTGTAGATTCCCTAGAGGCGCTATATCATGACATGGTATTTGGGGGATTCTGAGAGATAACCTAAATAGGATTATTTGTTGCATTTAATTGTTCCTATATGATACTCTGGTACATGATAATCATTGATCTATTTATTAGTTGAGGCCTGTAATCCTAGGACTTTACTTTCTGTCAGCCTGTGGCCTTGTTTATTATTGCATTGGGCTGATAACCTGTATTTTGAGTATTTGAGTATGTTGTCAGGTGTTGTATATTGTGGGACTTTTAGCTTGTTGCTATTAGTGTCATATCTTGTTGGAGGACTGGTTGATGCTCACTACTTGTCTATGTGTTATTTTCATTTCTAGCTTCCGCTCATAATTGGTTAACTCAGATAATCACCTTAGGTTTTACACTGAGCCTTATACTAGCTAGCGTAAGTTAGCTGGCCAATAATTTAATGTAGTAAGTACAACGGTAATGCCTGCGAAAATCAAGTTTGAATTTTCGGGGCATTACAGATTGGTATCAGAGCCTGTGTGCTCTCATATTTTATTAAAATTTGTATAGACATAGGTGGTAAGCTGTGTGGGGATGCATGTAGTGTAGGATTGCATTTAATATATTTATGGTTTTGGTATTGTGCGTACGAGGTTATTTCACAATTCAAGGAAATTGTGAGAAAACCATAATGCTCCAGTTGGGATCTTTGTTCATCAAGGTCATTGAGAGCCGTGAATTCCTTTGATGGGTTATATTGTTCATTTGTATGTTGGGAATTGCTGCTCACATTATAAGTAGGATACTAATGGGTATTTCTTCCTTACTATTTTGTTGAGTGGCAAAATCGTAACCCTGTTTAGGGAACCATTCTTACTTTGAGGCATGTTGCAATTGTTTGTTTGACTCTAAAACCTCATATTTATTTGTGGTTTTGAAATTTATACACGAACATGGTGTAAGACCATTAGTGCTTTATAAAATCAGTATCTCTGCCTTCGGGCAATAAAATTTTGTAGTGATCACACGTGGCATGACACAGTGTGGGCATCAAAGGCCGTGAGTTCAGGGTGGACTTGATGGTTTTGGCCTGACAGAATCCGAAGTGATATTGGGCACGAGTTGACTGACTTGTCATTGTGCGGTGATTGATTTTGGTGTTCCACAAATCTCTTTAAGATCGTTGGGATATGATTGTTCTTACGGTTCACGCGTCTTTTGACCATTTGTGCTGGCTGTATATATTATTACTTGGTGTTGTTATGTATGAGGATACCCTGTCTATCTATGTTAAGTATGAGATCTGCAAGCAGCTGCTTTGGTTGCTCTAGTATCTCGGTTGTGTTTGTGTTTAGGGACATGTTTCCTGAAAAAAATTCATTGTCTTCCATTCGTTCAAAAATTGATACTACTATTGAACTTAACACAACGATTTCACATTGATGTCTCTGACTTGATAAATGCTCCAGTGATCTACACATATCACATCACATATGTACAATATTTCGTTCCCTGTGTGTATAAGGTACCGTTTGCGGTGCGAAAGAGAACCACTCGTGTGTGCCGTAGGTAGTTCTTACTGTGGCGTGGTTCCATTCGGATTTGGTTACTATACATGCACCTTGAGATGCAGACCTCCTCTCATGTGATGTGTGCTCTATAGATGGTGATGTCTTAAAAGTTGACTTTTTTTTTACATATGTGCTCCGGAATGAACAATTGTATAAGAATCTCTAGTTTCTTGAGTGATTTTCTTCCTACTTTCATTTGTTTCTATGCTACAAGACACAGGATACATGATGAAGATGAAAGAAAATTCAGTTCTAATATATTAACTGTTCTACGCCACAAGCCTCACACAAATCAAGTAATATATACAACAGCTTTAGTCTCTCATCACATTGAATAACGTATACATCACATGCAAAACTTGCAGGCATCACATAAATAGGTTCAGACACATATTAATGATGAACTCTATGGATGTGATTTTCCTGCAACTTTCCGGTGTGGCTTCTTCTATATGTTCTTCATACGACAGTGGGATGTTTAAATATGGTCATGTGGTATTCATCAAACGATTGCTGGACAGTGTTGTCGGTGAATGAGTTTCGGTGATTTAGTGATGACAGTTTGGGGAAGATGACAGTTTAGTGATTCCTCGGGGAAGATGATAGTTTCGGATGGGTTTCAAAGATGATAACAGGTTGTGTGTTGAAGTGGTGGCAGAAGTTATTGAATTGAAAACCCTATTTGGTGATGTGGCGGTGAAAATAACAGTTGGTTGTAGATAGCGGCAGTTTGAATTTCATTTGCCATCACATAAATATATGGAGGCAACATACCTGCACATACAGCCCCAATAGGGGTCTCCATTCCCCTATATTTCGTGGACGAAATATCTTTAGGTGGGTGGAATGTAATAACCCAAACATTCTTAGCCCAACTAAAATGCCCGGCCCAACTACCCCTTAACCTGAGGCCCAAACCCACACCTCATCTCCCTTTACCTTGATTGATCGTGTTTGTTGGTCTGGGTGAAGAAACACAACAAAGAAACTAGGGTTATGGCTACAAATCAAAGAAAGGGAAGAAGAAGACAAGAAAACTATTGAAGCTTGGAAGCTCGGATGTTCATCGATCTAAGGCAAGGGTTTATGTTGCATATTGTTTTCCCCCCTTTTTCTTCCCCATCCATCTTTCCCTTTCTTCTTCGTGGGGACAGACAGTGGCGGCACCACCGCCGCCGCAGCGACGGACAAAGGTCGGGGCAGTGGGCCCCGGCCATGAAAGCAAGAGGTGGCGTCGCACCTCTGTGCGACGTCGGGGCAGGCACTGGCTCCCCTGCAGCAGTGCGCCGCTGTGCGGCGGACCAGCGGTGAATGGACAGTGGCGGAGATTGGCGGCATTCTTCTTTTCATCATCCTTCATTCTTTTCTTCTTCATTTTACTCCCGTTTTCTTTTGCAGTGAGTTTGCAAGTATGGTAATTTCGTTGATTATTGAATCAATTTGGTGTTTTGATATCTTTTATTTGATTGGTGATTGTGTGTTTGAATTGAGGAATCTTAATTGTTGGTGGTGGTTGAATAAATTGAGGATTTATTTAAATCATGGCTAGAAGTTGATAATTATATATAGTGTTGTGTTAATTCTTCATATGTTGATTAATTGAGTGGTTTGATTTTAGGTGCTAAATGGTTGAGTTCTGGGAGTTGTAGAATATGTTGTGAGTTTCGGTAAGTTGGGCAACCTTGATGAGGCGTCCAGAACATCCAGTTGAGGCTGATAGGTGGATGTGGAACTGGGCACATAGTAAAGCTGCTCAAAAGGAGCCGCCACCCATGACTAGAAGTCAATTTAGGCGGGCTCAGAGACGATATGCCGAGGAGATACGGCAATGGGAAGCTCTGATCCATAAGTTGGAGTCTTCCAGGCCTCGAAAACCAATACAGCCAACTTAGTTCAGAGGAGAGACCTCCGAGCAGCGGAGACCCCTTCACGAGAAGGTACAAAGTACGAGGTCAAGGTTGGTGGCAAGGGAACCTAACTCCCCCATACCACCTCGTAAAGAAAAATTGCATGAGGCCTCAAGAAGGCCACCACAGCCGCCATCACCCAGGAAACCAGTACGGGAAAGGCTTCATCCACAATTACCTTCCTCGAGGAGGCCAGTGCGGGAAAGGTTGCAGCCGCCATCACCTTCCACTAGGAGGCCAGTACGAGAGAGACTGCAGTGGACAGAGAAACAGCCTCAGCCGCCATCACCTTAACCTAAGGCAACAAAGATGGAGCCTCCTCACACCAACATTTAGCCGTCTAAAGACAAAGGTAAAGCTGTTGCTACCGAGTCTGATGATAAAGGAAGTAAGCTTAAATCTGCAGGACAGAAGTTCATGGAGAAGCTAGACAACATGGAGATGACTCCTTCTAACATGGCTATGGCTAGTGTACTTATGAAGTACATGGCATACTTGGCGGCCCATGAGGCCGGTGAACTTCGAAGTGAGCCACATAGCTTTGAGGGATTCACAGCTTACTGCAAGACGTCGGAGGAATCCCAAAAGAAGTCAGAGGGACAGCCTGAGACAAAATTGAACAATGAGGCGCCACAAGTAAATTTTGGTGCCATTACACCTAAGCAAGTGGAAGTGGCTGTGGAGGCCAATCTCGATGAACCTAAAGTTGGGATTGGTTCCTTAGGCATCATGACTGATGAGGATGGTTTGCTGGATAACATGAACGTTGATGAAGGATATGAAGGTGGCGTATGGGATGATGCTGACCTCAACATTAACGAGGAGTACGATGGTGATTTAGATGGCATGGATTTTGAAGAAGATATTGACAATAAGGAGTTCTGGGAAAAATTGGATAAAGAACTTGAGGAAGCAGGTTATGAAAAAGAAGAAGGGCCAACAAACCCTTCCGTGCCTATGCAGGTCGTTGGATTGGCGGCTGATGAAGAGATAAGCGATGCCGAATCTGAGATATGGGATGAGGAAGAGCCGTCATTCTCCAGGCTCATTGAAGAAATGGACGAAATGATAGCAGAATTGTCCCATCCAACCAGGGATGTGCCTCCCACACAAGAACTTGGCGGCCAGTGTGATGCTTCGAATTTGGTTGTGGCACAGTTTGCCAAACCCGAAGTGGCCCAGACAAGGCAACTGAAGCCCTTGTATGTCAAGGCTCATATTGATGAGCGTCCTGTAAGCAGAGTGTTTGTTGACAATGGAGCAGTGGCAAATGTAATGCCGATGTCAACTCTGAGGAAAATTGGGAAAATTGAGAAAGATCAGATCCCCACCAGGGTTAGGATGTGCAGTTTCGTGGGAGAAGCAACACAGCCTGTCGGATTCATAACGGCGGATGTCACTATTGGTTCTAAGACCATCAAGGTGGCCTTCTTTGTGGTAAAATCAAAGACTTGTTACTCGGCGTTGCTAGGGCACGACTGGATTCACATGGCACAATGTGTGCCATCCACCCACCACCAGCAGTTGCTAATTTGGGATGGTGATCAGATAGAATTGGTGGAGGCGGATCCTCAACCCTTTGTAGGACAGGACGCCAACAATGATGAGGCGATCTTCTACCTGGAAGACATCCAACATGCATCAGCTTTAATTGGTATGGACATGGATCTGGAATCCATTGACTTCACAACATTCTGCAGATAGCTGACATGAAGCGTCAAGCTCTTCATGATGAGCAGCCATGAAATTTATAAAGACTTGTTGCAGCGGCTCACCACCACTGAAATGATGATGGGTGCCGAAGATAAGTCCAAAAACCTATTTGACGTTAGGCCATCTGAGTGGCCATCGCCTGTGAAGCGGACGTTGCCTAGTCCGGAAGCCAAGGAACCACTCGTAGACATCAACCTCGGGACATATGTGGAGCCAAAGCTGACCAAGATAAGTGCATCATTGCCTGAGGAGGAGCAGCACCAACTAGTGGAGCTGCTTCATAAATATAAGGATTGCTTTGCGTGGCAGTACACAGACATGCCAGGACTATCAAGGGAGTTGGTGGAACATAAGTTGCCAACACATCCAGAATTCAGACCTCATAAGCAGCCGCCAAGACGGTTCGATCCAGACACCATCTCAATAATAAAGGCTGAGATTGAGAAGCTTCTTAGAGCAGATTACATTAGAACTTGCCATTATGTAGAATGGCTTGCAAATATTGTACCTTTTGTAAAGAAGAATGATCAATTAAGAGTCTGTATAGACTTTAGGAATTTAAACTTGGCAACGCCCAAGGATGAATATGTAATGCCTATGGCCGATATGCTTGTTGATGCGACCGCTGGCCACAAGTTTTTATCTTTAACGGATGGTTGTTCTGGATACAACCAAATCTTCATTTCTGAAAATGATGTACATAAAACAGCTTTTCGTTGCCCAGGGCCAGTCGGCATTTTTGAATGGGTAGTCATGCCTTTTAGGTTGAAAAATGCTGGAGCAACATAACAAAGGGCCATGAACATGATTTTTCACGATTTAAAGGCCATACACTTGAGGTGTACATTGATGACATAGTTGTGAAGTCATGCGAATTTGGCCAACACTTGGCTCACCTTGAAGGTGCCTTCATCCGAATGAGGCATCATGGATTGAAAATTAATCCAGCTAAGTGTGCCTTTGGGGTGGCGGCAGGGAACTTCTTAGGTTTCCTGGTGCATGAGAGGGGCATTGAGGTTGACCAAAATAAAGCTAAGGCCATCTTGGAAGCTCGTGCACCATCCAATTTCAAAGAGTTGCAATCATTGATTGGTAAAATCAATTTCTTAAGGAGGTTCATTGCCAATGTTGCAGGGAAGATGAAAGCGTTCACTACCTTACTTAAAGGAAGAAAGAATGAGACGTTCCTATGGACGGCTGAGCATCAAGCAGCATTTGAAGAAATAAAGAGAGCGTGGGTCAATCCTCCAGTATTTGTAACACCCGGATTTGATAACTCAGGCCGGGATACCACCGCCACACCTCCCTAGCAAGACACGGATTCTCCGAGCTTGCTAAAGAGATGCAAGGCTATAGGTATTGCAAAAAGGTTTTAAAAAAAGTCCGGAATCTATTTAAAAATAATAATAATATTTCATCCACACATAGAAGTACCGGAAAGTAAAATATCGCAGCGGAAATGTAAAGGGCCGACATGGCCAAAACTCGGGTTATACAGGCCCGATATGCAAGTGTCATAAAAAGCGATAAAAATAATGTTTAAAGTTTTTCCATCCCCCAATGCATATGCTCATGCATTTTCTCCATACTCTGAAAAGAAAAGAGAAAACAACAATTTTATCAGTATATAAAATACTGAGTAAGTCGATCCTAACATAGCAATAAAGGGGTTTAATTAAATAATTAAAATTTCACTCCTAAACATGCATTTACAATTTCTAAAAGAATTACTAATTTAATTGTGTACTTGCACATGCATTTAACCATAATAACCAGATATGAAATTTAAGGACATAATTTAAATGCATAATTTAAAGACATGCATAAATAAATAAATACTTAAAATATTAAATCTTTTATTTCCCCGTTACGTAACCATTTCTTGATGTTTTGTATAGCCGGTGATCCGGCGGCCGCAGCCGTGTCGTAAATATCTTGTATAGCCGGTGATCCGGCGGCCGCAGCCGTATCTGCCATACCCAGTAACACTCCGGAGCCTCGGGAAGTCCATACGGACAATCCCGAGAGTGTAGGACATGTATCTCCCGCCGATTGGCGTAATATCTCATCTAAATTCTCTCGTCCATTATAGGCCCAAAGAGAAAGGCTAGAGGGGCACCCTGCAGAGCACTCACCCTCCACCATAGTATCTCATGTATCGTTTTGATTTAATGTATCGGGGTTTTTCAAAAGTATAGATGCATCGTATTTCAAATCTTTGATCGTCCGTTTCGAAATTTCAAAATCTCTCGATTTAATAGTCATTCGGCGTCACAGTTTACGCCTTTTTAATTTAAAAATTCGTCTCAAGTCTGAAAAATCTGAAATTGTCACAGTTTATCCAAAACACCCTAACGAACAACTTTCGTGTTTTAACAATTTTGAAATAAGTTGAGGAAACATGTCAAAAATTGAGTTTAATACAAAAATGGTTCACTGTCCAGTGGCAGATTTGACACAGTTTAGAAAATTGACTTTTTGACACATCAAATGGACTCCAAAAATTCTGAAATTTTAAACACATATACTAGACATGATTATCTACAACTTTCATTTAGATTGCAAGATCAAATCGGACTAGAAAATATAGAAACAGGCTCACTAAGTTCGGACATGTTCACTGGCAGATTTCAAAAACGTTTTGTCAAAGCAGTTTATTTTCTATGCGATTTGAAATAGCAAACGTCAACGAAAATGGCTGAAATTTTTACACAACCTAGATTTATGTGTTAGGATTAAAAGTCTAGTTTTGAGTTTCTCGGATTGAATCCTTGAAATACGAGTTTTAGACAGATTTCAAAAATTGTGCGAGTTGGGGTTTTTACGTTTCGTTATGTTACGACTAATTTGGACGCCCCTAAACCACCCGTATTGACATGGAAGGCTCAACTTACAGTGATGGTGTTCTTGAGTCGTCCTAGGGTCGCTCGGCTTGTCCAAAAATACTACGAACGGATCCTTGCACACGTTCTCTTCCTCCTTCGATCCCGAACGTGTTTACAAGTCCAATATTCGAAAGTTAGATTAAAGATTGGAGATAAAAACGAGAAAAACGAATCTGGATACTTCTTACCGATGATCCAAGGGATGTGAACTTTGATCTACACGTTTCTACGGCCGTCGATGGTTGTCGGAAAGTCGCCGGAAGTCCGTCGGAAGTTCGTCGGAAGAGTGTTTTGGCTTGGGAGAGTTTGAGAGTGAATGGAGAGGGTTTGAAGACTGATTATGGGGTGGAATCTGTTCCCCCATCGTCCTAATACACCTTCCCCCGTCCAAAATCCACTTTCCAAAGTCGGGGGGTTGAATTATGGCAAGAAATCCCCGAAAACGCGTAATTTGCGCAAATCTGGGGACTCACGCGGGGTTGGCGCACTAAAAGGCCAAACCCCGCGCGGCCAGCGCGCGGCTCCCGCCTGGACTGCGGTCCGGGCGGGTCGGGTCCGTGCGATCCGATCCGTCGGGTCTTTTCCTCCTCTCTTTCGGACTTCTATCCTTCCACGTTTTCGCGCTCGATTTTCCGGGTCATTTTCGAATTATGCTTCTCATCATAAATTTATTCCGATTCCCTTTGATTTCATGTGTTCGGGTTCGTCGGGTTCTAAATCGTCGTCTTTTGACTTCCCTGCATTTCCGATTTTACGGGTTCTCGGAACGGAACTTTCTTTCCTATTGGATTAATTCCTATTTTTATATTCTAAAATTTACGGGTATTACAGTCTACCCCCCTTAAGAACCAACTTCGTCCTCGAAGTTGCGCTTCATCCTCTCGCGAGTTCGGGAATTGTTTGATTAAGCGATTGTATTATTGTGTGTTGTTGTTTGTTATTATTTGACTGAACCCAGAATTGAAATTTCCGAGTTGCCTACGTACCCCGTGAAGGGATCAAGTCATTACGTAGTTCAAAACAATTTGAATTGGTTTATTTGGGGTACAAAACATTCGGACAAAATATCCGGAAATATTCGGGTTGTCACATCCTCCCCCTCTTAAGATTACAGTTATGTCCCCATAACTGTTGTTGCATTGTCTTGGAATAGGGTTGGGTAACGATCCTTCATGTCTGCCTCTAGCTCCCACGTTGCCGTCTCGGCTTCGTGGTTAGACCAAAAAACCTTAACCATTCTCACGGTCTTATTCCTTGTTACCCTCTCCTTCATGTCGAGTATTCGCACCGGAATTTCTTCGTAGCTTATGTCATCGTCCAACTCAATCTCCTCCGGTTGGAGTACGTGGGTCGGATCGTGGATGTATTTCTTCAATTGTGAGATGTGGAACACGTCGTGGGCACGAGCAAATTGTGGCGGTAATGCTAGTCGGTATGCAAGATTTCCCACTCTTTCTAGGATCCCGTATGGTCCTATGTACCGTGGGCTCAATTTCCCTCGCTTGCCAAAGCGCATCACACCCTTCATCGGTGATAACTTTAACATGACCCTATCGCCTATTTGGAATTCCAAATCTTGCCGTCTCACGTCGGCACAGCTCTTTTGCCGGTCTTGCGCGGCTCACATCTTTCCTTGGATTATTTTGACTTGTTGAGCCATGTCCTCAACAAGTTGCGGTCCAATTATCATAGTCCTATCGCTCTCTTCTCAGCTCAATGGACTTCGGCATTTGCGTCCATATAGTGCCTCGAAAGGTGCCATGCCAATGCTAGCATGATAACTGTTGTTGTAGGAAAATTCGATTAAGGGTAAATGATTTTCCCAACTTCCTTTAAACTCCAATACGCATGCCCTCAGCATGTCTTCCAAAGTTTGGATCGTTCTTTCCGTTTGCCCATCCGTCATGGGGTGGAACGCGGTACTCATCTTTATCTTCGTACCGAGTGCTTCTTGTAGTTTTGTCCAAAAATGTGAGACGAATCTACTGTCTCTGTCCGAGATGATGTCATGTGGTACTCCATGTCGTCGTACCACGTTGTCGACATATTCCTTTGCCAATTGGTCCATGGACCAGGTATCCTTCATAGGGATAAATATGGCAGCTTTTGTCAACCTATCCACGACCACCCAGATTTTATTCATCCCCTTCGGTGAACGTGGTAATCCCGAAACGAAATCCATTGAAATGCTATCCCATTTCCAACTTGGGATTTTCAATGGTTGCATTAATCCTAGAGGTTTTTGTCGTACGGCCTTGACCTTCTGGCAGGTAAGGCATCTTGCCACAAACTCGACTATTTCTCTCTTTATGTTCGGCCACCAATAGTTCTTCTTTATGTCCTTGTATAGCTTCTCGCCTCCGGGATGGACCGAGTATGGGGTATTATGGCCTTCCTCCATCACTTTTTGCTTCAGGCCCTCGCATTTTCGTGGTATGCACCACCTTCCCTTGAAGCGGATGCTTCCGTCCTCATGAATTTTAAAATCCATTGCCTTTCCTTCAGCAATGCTCTTCCTAATTTCCTCCAGCTTTTCATCACCCGGTTGTGCTAGTCGTATTTCATCGAGTATGGTAGATCCTACTACCATCGTGTCGACGACCTCGCTTACTTCACCAGAGTGTACCAACTCCAGACTTAATTTCGCCAAGTCTCTGTACAACTCGGCCGGTACCACAAGTGAATTCACCACGTGTTGAGTCTTTCGACTCAAGGCATCGGCCACCACGTTGGCTTTTCCTTCGTGATACGCGATTTCCAGGTCGTAATCCTTAATCCGTTCCAACCATCTTCTTTGCTTCAAATTCAGCTCTTTTTGCGTGAATATATACTTGAGGCTCTTATGGTCGGTGAACATCCGACACTTTCGCCCATAGAGGTAGTGCCTCCATATCTTTAAAGCGAACACGACTACGGCTAGTTCCAAGTCGTGCGTCGGATAGTTCTCTTCGTGTGGCTTTAGTTGACGTGATGCCTATGCTATAACCCTTTGATCTTGCATTAACACGCATCCCAATCCTTCCTTCGAGGCGTCGCTGTACATCTCGAAGTCTCCATCCTCCGATGGTAGTGCCAATACTGGCGCAATGGTAAGTCGTTTCTTGAATTCTTGGAATGCGGAATCACACTCACTGGTCCAGTCGTATAGTGTGAAGCAGAGGAGGAGGAGTAAATAAATAGGAAAAGAAAATCGAAAAAAAGAAAAATTTCATTTTTTTTTTTCGTGACCCGCGCGGGGTTCGCGCGGGGTTGGTGGCTTTAGCGCCCGGCCACCGCGCGGCGCCACCAGGGTGAAGAAATAGGGCTTGCGCCCCGCGCGAGCCATTTCGTCCCCCTCACTTTCGAAACTCCTCCCAACTTCCTCTCAATTTCGTTCTTCCGTGCTCAGATTCTTCCGGTTTCGACTTCGATCTCTCTTTGTAATTTATGTATCTTCTATTTTAGCTTGCCAATTTCAATTTTTATGCCTTGATTTGTTAGAATTTGGGTAGATTGCGAAATTAGGGTTTTGGCATACAAATTGGGGATTTGAAAATTTCGGCTTGATTCTTGCGAATTTGTGAGTTTATATAGTACTTTGGTGCCATTTCTATTGTTTAGGAAGTATTGGTGTGATAATATATGCTTAAGTTGTGGGATTTCTTGTTAGAATTTGGATTTTTGGGGAAAATATGAAGTTTTTGATCTTGTCGGTATTATAGGTATGAAAGTGGGTGCATTGGTATTGTTTGTTGACACTTTGTGATTATGAGTCGCTGTTTAAATAGTTGTTTGGTTTTGTGGTTAATTGCCATGTGTTTACAAGCAAATTTTGAACTTAATTTATTGCGCATATAAGGTGTCCGACGAAATGCCACAATGGGTTTTTGAATTTATTTGGGAACATTCCTTGGTTTGATTATCTTCTGATATGTATTGGTAACCATTGAGTTCGAAGCTCTCTTAGATTTCTCCTGTTGGAACTATATATATATTTGATGTTGTTTCGTGTGTGGGACATTAGCCTTACAATTGGTATTGGGTGTTCGCAGGATGTTGCTTTTCCTGTGGTTCATCTTGGCGTTCCTTATGGTCCTTCCGGGGGCCAAGAGACGTGCTACTCGACGTGATGCAGCCGGTCCTAGTACTGCCATTCCGGTGATGTCGGATAGTGACGACAGTGAGTCCGAGGAGGACGAGGAGCGGGAGCCGAGGCTCAGAGGTCTCCCTGACGAGGTGCGTTCTCGACGGAATTATAGGTTCCGTTTCTCGACGATGGCTGCCCAGGACTTCTATTTCGACGAGCTTCGTCGAAACAGGGCTTATGTTCCCGAGCGAGGCTTGTTCCCCGATCATATGGGCGATGACCGGATCAGTGCAGTTTTGGGGCATCTCCAGTGGACGGTCTTGCATGTCATCCCGAGGGCGTTGCCTCCGGCTATCTAGCTATGGAGGTTATCGCCAACATCAGCGGTCTTGGGGTAGACGACGACCTTTCTCGAGTCTGGGTTTGCGGTCACTACCTAGACTTCAGTGCCCGGGCGATCAACATCTATTTTGGTTTGCCCGACGATGGCGCATTCCGCCCACAACCAGAGGGCCGGGTTTATGCTCCTGCCTGGGGTGTCTTATGTTCCGAGGTACCCCCGCAGACTGGGTACCCCCACGAGTTGCGACTGAAGTCTTTGGATGCTCCTTGGCGTGTACTTGCTCAGCTTTGGTTAGGACGCGTTCGGCCGATCACCCGGAGTCATATCGTCATAGATAATGTCTTTGAGACTATTTGCTTTATCGCCCGGGGCGGTAGAGTGAATGTGGGAGCTTGCATTGCGGACAACTTGAGGGGCTTACGACGAGGGCGAGGGAGTAGGGTGATTACTCGCGCACACCTCATTTGTGGGTTATGTGCCGCCCAGGGGATCCGTACGTCTCCCGAGACTGACCCCTATCAGTGGCGGGCGAGCACTACCGTATTCCGACTTACACCGCTCGACGCAGTGCCTTGCGTCGTGGAGCGCTTCGGGCTATACTGCGCCCGCAGCCTGAGGATGGTAGTTTGATTTTAGTTGTCCCTCCAGAGCAGCCACCTCCTCCTCCTGTGGTCCCACAGCAGGGTGTGGTTCCGCCGCAGGGTCAGGACATGACGTAGATGCTCCAGATGATGCAGGAGATTCGTATCAGTATGGACGCTGGGTTTGCAGCTGGGCAGGCTCGTTACGATGCCTTGGATGCTAGGATGGATCTCTATCAGAATCGTATGGACACGCTCACTATGAGACAGGCGGAGCAGCAGGCCACCATGACTGACATGTATGCCTACATGCGTCAGATGGACGACTACATGCGTCGCCAGTTTCCACCTCCTGATTAGTGACCCTTTGTCTTTAAGCAGTTTGTTTTGTTGTTTCCTTATGGGACTGTATGACGATGATTTCCATTTCCGTGTTTCGTAGTTTGTGCTTTCGTTGTGTTACTTCCTAGTTATCTATTTTGGTTGTTAACTCTAGAATTGTGGTTAATTGATGACTTGTGATTTCAGGGTTTAGGGTTCGAGGTACTCCCGTTTGATTGACATTTATATGTGTTGTTTGCTTATTAGTACCTTGTACCTTTGGTTTGTTGAGTCCTCTACCATACGTTTGGATATGGAAGGCGGTTTTAAATATGTACATATATATATATATATGGGCACTATGGATAATGGAAGTAGAATATAATATAAATGCTTGTATTTTATTGCTCAATAGAAAACCTTATTTGATACAAGCTGTAGGAATCACAAAGATAGGAATAGTTCGGAAAATAGGAACGGTAATAGTAAAAATAATGCGATAAAGATCCCTAAGCTGAGGGAGTGTAGGTGGTTGGGTCCTCCATGGGATCATCCTCATCACTCGACTCCTCAATGGTACCCCAACCAAGGGGTCCATGGAATACTGGACTTGCTGGCCAATTGGGCCCAGCAGCCGGGGCAGGATCAACGACAACAACTGGAGTTTGGACGGCTGTAGGGACAGCGACAGGATCAACAACGGGGCTAGCTACAGGAGGAGTTCCCGGGTCGAGAGGGGCAGGTGGAAGTAGATCATCCTTCAGATGATGCAGTTGATGTCCCAAGACCCCTGCTTGGGTCTCTACGTCGTCAATCTGGGTCCGAAGTTCAGTCTCGTGGGTCTGGAGTTCGTTGATTTGGATTTGGAGTTGGGTTATATCTTGATGTCCTGCTTGACCCAGATTAGTTAGGTGGCCCAGGTTAGCTTCCATTTGTTCTACCCTTAGTCTGAAGTTGTTCACGTTTTGAGGAGATTCGAGGTATGCTTCAATCAACCTCATTAGTAGGTTGATCATGTTCACGTTTGGGGCGGCCATCTAATGTCAACAAGGAGGTTAGAGTTAGAGTATGTTTCGAATAAAAAGGCAAGATATGCAGGAATTTAAATCTACATGAATATGCATATGCAATCCCCCCAAAAATTAATTTAATGTATTTTTAATTTAAATTTAATCATGGTTTTAAGTAATTTTAAAAGTTGGGCCTCTATATTGGCCAAAAATAATAATTTGGACTTAAGAAGTAAAAACATGGGTATTTGGGCCGAAATGGTTGGGTTTATAATAAATAATTATTGGGTCAAAATAATTTATCCCCCTTTGGGCTCAAAATATTATACTAAATGGATAGAATTTTTTTTGGGCTCAAATTTTGGGCTAAAATAATAATACTAGTAGTCTTAAAAATAATAATAATAATAATAAATTTAAAAATAATACTTAGTTCAAAATATTGGTTTAAAATAATAATAGTAGTAGTTTTAAATATCCCGGGCTCTGATACCAACATGTAACACCCCGGATTTGATAACCCAGGCCGGGATGCCACCGCCACACCTCCCTAGCAAGACACGGATTCTCCGAGCTTGCTAAAGAGATGCAAGGCTATAGGTATTGCAAAAAGGTTTAAAAACAAGTCCGGAATCTATTTAAAAATAATAATAATATTTCATCCACACATAGAAGTACCGGAAAGTAAAATATCGCAGCGGAAATGTAAAGGGGCCGACATGGCCAAAACTCGGGTTATACAGGCCCGATATGCAAGTGTCATAAAAAGCGATAAAAATAATGTTTAAAGTTTTTCCATCCCCCAATGCATATGCTCATGCATTTTCTCCATACTCTGAAAAGAAAAGAGAAAACAACAATTTTATCAGTATATAAAATACTGAGTAAGTCGATCCTAACATAGCAATAAAGGGGTTTAATTAAATAATTAAAATTTCACTCCTAAACATGCATTTACAATTTCTAAAAGAATTACTAATTTAATTGTGTACTTGCACATGCATTTAACCATAATAAGATATGAAAATTAAGGACATAATTTAAATGCATAATTTAAAGACATGCATAAATAAATAAATACTTAAAATATTAAATCTTTTATTTCCCCGTTACGTAACCATTTCTTGATGTTTTGTATAGCCGGTGATCCGGCGGCCGCAGCCGTGTCGTAAGTGTCTTGTATAGCCGGTGATCCGGCGGCCGCAGCCGTATCTGCCATACCCAGTAACTCTCCGGAGCCTCGGTAAGTCCATATGGACAATCCCGAGAGTGTAGGCCATGTATCTCCCGCCGATTGGCGTAATATCTCATCTAAATGCTCTCGTCCATTATAGGCCCGAAGAGAAAGGCTAGAGGGGCACCCTGCAGAGCACTCACCCTCCACCATAGTATCTCATGTATCGTTTTGATTTAATGTATCGGGGTTTTTCAAAAGTATAGATGCATCGTATTTCAAATATTTGATCGTCCGTTTCGAAATTTCAAAATCTCTCGATTTAAAAGTCATTCGGCGTCATAGTTTACGCCTTTTTAATTTAAAAATTCGTTTCAAGTCTGAAAAATCTTAAATTTTCACAGTTTATCCAAAACACCCTAACGAACAACTTTCGTGTTTTAACAATTTCGAAATAAGTTGAGGAAACATGTCAAAAATCGAGTTTAATGCAAAAACGGTTCACTGTCCAGTTGCAGATTTGACACAGTTTAGAAAATCGACTTTTTGACACATCAAATGGACTCCAAAAATTCTGAAATTTTAAACACGTATACTAGACATGATTATCTACAACTTTCAGTTAGATTGCAAAGATCAAATCGGACTAGAAAATATAGAAACAGGCTCACTAAGTTCGGACATGTTCACTGGCAGATTTCAAAAACGTTTTGTCAAAGGAGTTTTTCTTCTATGCGATTTGAAATAGCAAACGTCAATGAAAATGGCTGAAATTTTTGCACAACCTAGATTTATGTGTTAGGATTAAAAGTCTAGTTTTGAGTTTCTCGGATTGAATCCTCAAAATACGAGTTTTAGACAGATTTCAAAAACTGTGCGAGTTGGGGTTTTTAATTTCGGTTTTTACGTTTCGTTATGCTACGACTAATTCGGACGCCCCTAAACCACCCGTATTGACATGGAAGGCTCAACTTACAGTGATGGTGTTCTTGAGTCGTCCTAGGGTCGCTCGGCTTGTCCAAAAATACTACGAACGGATCCTTGCACACGTTCTCTTCCTCCTTCGATCCCGAACGTGTTTACAAGTCCAATATTCGAAAGTTAGATTAAAGATTGGAGATAAAAACGAGATAAACGAATCTGGATACTTCTTACCGATGATCCAAGGGATGTGAACTTTGATCTACACGTTCCTACGGCCGTCGATGGTTGTCGGAAAGTCGCCGGAAGTCCGTCGGAAGTTCGTCGGAAGAGTGTTTTGGCTTGGGAGAGTTTGAGAGTGAATGGGGAGGGTTTGAAGACTGATTATGGGGTGGAATCTGTTCCCCCATCGTCCTAATACACCTTCCCCCGTCCAAAATCCACTTTCCAAAGTCGGGGGGTTGAATTATGGTAAGAAATCGCCGAAAACGCATAATTTGCACAAATCTGGGGACTTACGCGGGGTTGGCACACTGAAAGGCCAAACCCCGCGCATCCAGCGCGCGGATCCCGCCTGGACTGCGGTCCGGGCGGGTCGGGTCCGTGCGATCCGATCCATCGGGTCTTTCCTCCTCTCTTTCGGACTTCTATCCTTCCACGTTTTCGCGCTCGATTTTCCGGGTCATTTTCGGATTATGCTTCTCATCATAAATTTATTCCGATTCCCTTTGATTTCATGTGTTCGGGTTCGTCGTGTTCTAAATCGTCGTCTTTTGACTTCCGTCCATTTCCGATTTTACGGGTTCTCTGAACGGAACTTTCTTTCCTATTGGATTAATTCCTATTTTTATATTCTAAAATTTACGGGTATTACAGTATTGGTGCCGCCAAGGCCTGGAGTGCCTCTGAAACTATACGTATCAGCCGCCGAAGAATCTATCGGATGCCTACTTGCACACGATGATGAAGGCGGCAAGAAGAGAGCTATCTATTACCTCAGCATGACTTTGCAAGGGCCAGAGGTAAGATATACCGCATTAGAAAAATTATGCTACGCCCTTGTATACTCTTGCAATAAGTTGGAACATTATATGCTGCCAAGGACAGTCCATGTACTAGCTCCCTTTTACTCGGTGAGGACATTTTTGCACAAGCCGGCATTGAAAGGCCGACAAGCTAAATGGGTGATGAAGATCAGCCCCTTTACCCTTGTACATGTTCCCCAAAGGGCAGTCAAGGGACAAGCCTTGGCTGATTTCTTAGCTCAACATCCTTCGTTGATTTTGCCAGAGGATCCCAAAGAAGCGTCCTTTATAGGATTCGAACCTTGGGAACTAACCTTTGATGGATCTTGTGCAAGCAGCGGCTCGGGAGCCGGTATCACGATCACTAGTCCTCTTGGAGAGCATTGGAAGCTTGCTCGGGAGTTAGAGCTTGGAACTACCAACAATCAAGCGGATTACGAAGCTTTAATTAGGCCTCGAGACTGCATTTCTAAAGGGTGCGAAATCCATTACAATTTTTGGAGACTCCCAAGTCATCCTGAAGCAGCTAACGGGAGAATATGAATGCAAGAGTCCCAGATTGATTAAGTGCTATGAGACAGCACTAGAGCTACTGGGCAAGTTTTCGGACGCCACCATCACACATATGCCTAGAAGCCAAAATCAAGAGGCCAACGAGGCGGCTCAACTTGCTTCAGGCTGGCAGGCTTGTCGCCCTAGGGGGGCACCACACATTGTCGCCATCGCAAGTGAGCCTGAGGATCAACAAGAAGTCCAATCTCAAAGTCCGAATGATGATTTGAGGACCGAGATCATACGATACCTTGTGAACCCATCATCTGGAGGAGATAGTTCTCTAAAGGTTAAAACTTTGCGGTACACACTAGTCGATGGCGAATTATTCCGAAGGACGGTCGATGGATTACTGCGCAAGTGCATAGGACCCGAAGACGCAAAGTTGGTGATGGGAGAAGTCCATGAGGGAATATGCGGCTCTCATCGGGCCGGGCCTAGCATGAGGTGGAGTATCCACCGCCATGGATACTTCTGGCCAACCATCATTGATGGCTGTATCACGTATGCTCGCGGTTGTGAGGCTTGCCAAAAGCATGGCCCAATTCAAAGGGTACCGGCGGAGGAATTACACACAGTCATTAAGCCTTGGCCATTCCATGGCTGGGGGATGGACATTATTGGGAAGATTCATCCGCCATCATCTAAGAATCATTCATTTATACTTGTGGCCATTGATTACTTTACCAAATGGGTGGAAGCATGGACAATGAAGAAAATCGATCAAGGCGATGTAATTAAATTTGTGACTGAGTTAATAAATCGGTTTGGAATCCCTCAAACAATCACTGCCGATCAAGGTACGATATTCACTGGTGAAAAGTTTATAGCTTTTTCCGAACAGTTTGGGATCCGCATCTATCACTCTACTCCATACTATCCCCAAGCAAATGGTCAGGCTGGAGCCACCAATAAGATCCTAATAAGTATGATCAAAAAGGCGGTAGGCGAAAAACCAAGAAAGTGGCATGAGACCTTGTCTGAGGTCCTATGGGCTTACAGAAACTCTAAGTCCACAGCTACAGGGTTCACGCCGTACTACTTGACATATGGTCAAGACGCCGTTTTGCCTTTGGAAATAACAGTTCCTTCTCTAAGGGTGGCTCAACAGCATCACTTAGACTTATCTAAGTATGAAGAAACCATGTTGCAAGAGTTAGAGACGGCTGATGGTGACAAGCTTATGGCCTTGGAAAGTATCCGTCGTCAAAAAGCTAGAATGGCAAAGCATTATGATAAGAAAGTTCGAAGCAAGACCTTCAGCGAAGGGGATCTAGTGTGAAAAGTGATCCTACCTTTAGGAGTGCATGCTAACGAGATGGGGAAGTGGTCCCCAAATTGAGAAGGACCATTCATTGTGACACAAAAACTACTCAATGGTGCATACAAGTTAATGGACATCGACGGTCAAGAACACAAACAGAGTATAAATGCAAAATATCTCAAAATGTTCTATCCATCAGTCTGGGAGTCAGAATAAGTAGCATAAGTGCATCATAAGTGGCCAATCACAAAGCTGGCCAAAGAAGTAGCAAAAAAGGGCAAACAGGAGTACTAAAAAGTGCTCGCCACAAGGCCGGTGAGCTGACCCAAAATAGTGTACTGAATGAAAACCACAAAATCAGTGCAAACTACTCGGGGGAGGTAACGTCTCATCACCTAGTAGGCGACGACGCATGACGGCCCACTGATCACGGGTGCGCCCAAGGGTGTCTGTGAGGCGACGAAGTGCTGCAGCAGAAACTCGAGCACGAGCTGATAGCAGGGGTCGGCGGGCTCTCGATAACTCAGGTGATAAATCACGATCATCTGCAGCTAAGCGATCATGATCAGCCTGCAAAGCGGTAGCTCAATCAGACAACTTGAGCAACTCGGCCTCAAGTATGTCAAGCTCATCGGTAGCCCCATGAATGATGCAGCGCTTCTCTAAGATAATACGCTCTGCCTTTGCAATAACTTCTTTCTGCTTCTTAATGTCGCGCTTCGCCTGTGCGACAGTACTCTCTAACTGTGACTGCGTACTCTCCTCAGTCCTAAGAGCCGTGGATGCCTGATCACGCTGAGGACGTATAGCCTCTAACTGTGAGCGAACCTCGTGCTGCCGCGCCTCGAGATCATCAATAAGTGTCAAATCCTGGGCAGACTGATCTGCTGAACTACTATATAAATGATAAGCAAGGGACAAATCGGTGATAAGCTCCGTAAAATCCGAGAACGCGGCATCCCCAATGAAGGCAAGGACCAAGCTGACATCGCCAAGAAGGTCATAGAGTCCAGAGACCATCTCAACTGAAAGTGGACCGGTCTGAGTGGAAAGAAGACGGTCAAACGCCTCACATAATGAGGCTACAGCAGCGCGAGTGCCCGAGTCTGGAACGGGGCCTGCAGGAGGGTCCTTAGGTGCCTGGAGGCAAACTATGTTAGGATAATACAAAAAAAAAAAAAGTTTTATTATGACAAAAGATGAAATGAAGTATACCTGAAGAGGTGGTGCAGTCAAATCGGCTGAAAGAGCTGGTGCAATCAAATCGACTGAAATATCAGCCGCAGAAGTAGGTGGTGCAGTCAAATCGGCTGAAGTATCAGCCGCGGAGGGATCTGTCTGACCCGAAGGGATCTAAAGGAAGAAACCTGTAGAACATATCTTCAAGGATAAGAACAAGAGAAGACAAGAATACAACTAAAGGGTACCTGAGAAGTCGCCAAAGGGTCAGTAGTGCTAATCATGGAGGCGTGATCCACAGCCTGAGTAGAAAGAGGATGGTCTATCTGGTCTCCAGGAGTCTAGAGGATAGCTATCTTTAGAATCATCTTGCATAATAGAGAGACAAAAGAAAATAGGGATGTAACGAAAGTGTACCTGAGAAGTCAACTCGGGAGTAACGGAGCTAACGGTAGAGGCATGGTCGGCCTAAGAGGAAGGAGGATCTATCTAAGCAGAAATGAAAGATGTTGATTGTAATACCCTGAAAGTTAGCTATGTTGAAAATATTTTTCTAAAGGAATAATTTAGTATTATTTCTTAAGAAATTAAATTGAGTTGGAAAATAAATTAATATTTTCCTCGGTAAAGACTTTTTGAAAGAAAATGAATCATTTTCCAAGGAAAATAATTTATATATATTGGAAAATATTGAGCAAGGCATAATTATTTTGCAAATAAAAATAACTGAGTCACTGGAGAAGTATATTTTCCAAGAGAAAATATTTTATCAAATAAAGATGAATATTTGATAATAATATTAATAAGGTATTATTTTTCTAATTAACATAGCTTTTATATTAAGTGTAGTTAATTTTATTATTCAATATAAAATCATCAATAACCAATTGTTAGTAATGTTAGGCTCCTATTCAATAGGTTATGAGTTCGAATCCTATCATTCACAAAATACTTTTTGAAAATTAGATAAGATATTAATAAATAGATAATTATAAAATAAAAAGAATTTAAGTGCAAAAGAAATAGAACAACTCTTTTAAGATGATTAAATAGAAAATGATATCCATAAAAAATTCTCAACTTGCGTGAATATTAGCAAGGATTTCTAATTATTATAATAGTATTGTCAATTGATTTGAGAAATTCACTAAAGTGATTAAACGATGTATGATATTAATAATAGTGTTCATCTACCATTGTGAATTAACAAGTGGGTAAGTATAGTGTGTGAATTGACATTATCATTCTACTCCATTGTATACCGTACACTATCAAATTAATATAATAATATTGAAAGCACTACCTGGCAGCGTTGGCAGCGTAACAAGAAGAGAGGAGTGCATGGCAGATCAAGAATACATTTTGAAAAGGAAGAAAACACGTACATGATTAAAGAGAAGTGCACGTAGTGCATGTAGGGGATGAGTAATACAACCTATAGGGGTAGCCATTCGGAGTCAGCAGCCTATATTACTAAACAATTGTAAAAGATACCGCCTCTACCAACTATAAATACCTTTAATCAGCTCAAGAAATTCATATCAACTCAAAACAATTCATACGCGAAAGAGAGAGTGATATTTTCCTGGAAGAGTAAAGTTGAGAGGCAGTGGTATTGTGTAAGAGCAAGCTTAGAATTGTAGCTATCTTCGGAAGAAACTGTAAGTAAATTTTTATTCTGCGGGCTTTGTCCCAAGAGTATTTTTGCATGTCTAAATTCCTTTGTGCTTTAATAATTCTAGGGTTTATTCATGCAAGTGATTTATGCAGAGGTTATGTCCCATTATGTGTTTAAATATTTTGGGCTAGGCCATGCATGTGAAAGATTAAATTTCAGTGTATGGCATGTGAGCATTGAATTGTTATTATGCGAGATATACCCCAGATGTGGATATCTTCGTGAGATATTTTATGGGTTATCCAAGGGATCCCCATGAACAGGATTGTGTTTGACCAAGGGTCTCATAGTCGTTTTCTAGATCGCAAGGTAGAGCCATCCTTGTGTACTCATATTTTGACTAGGTCATTATGAGGGCATGCTAGGTCCTATGAGATATCCCGGGTGTAGGCATCATAGACAAGCTACATGTGGATTGAATTATTGCAACTGGTTTGACATGCCATTTACTGTTGAGTAATATTAAATTGTTTTTGTCCAAGGGACAATAATTTACTTGCTCAGCCAGTGGGCTGATAAACTTTACTTACTCCTTTTTACACGGTTTGATATATGTGGACCCTACTAAGAGGCATGGGCACGGGCATGGGTGTCAGTATCACTTGTACTCTGGTTAGTTTAAATTTTTTTTTAGCCATAAGATTTCCTTTTTAAATAGATAATCATAATTATCATATTTTTTAAACTCTGATTTTTGACCCCAGTGAAATATATTTTTTTAAATTTATTTAACCGTGCTTTCGCAAATTAGCTAGTAAAATCTTGTTTTAAACTTTAGTTAAAACGAAAAAAAAAATAGTTTTTGCAACGGTAAATTAAAATCGTCATATTTTATAAATTGTATTATATTATTCCAAAGATATATTTTTATAAATAATAAGTCAGTCTAAAATAGGGTTAGAATTAAATTTAAAAGTAGCCTTAGCGCTTTTCAATTAGGTTAGCAAATGCAAGGCAAATGCGAGCTAAATCGGGATGCGTGGCGGTAACAACCCCGGGTTCCTGTTGGTAACTTCCGCTGCAAAGCTGGGCATGGAAACGGGGGTGTTACATTGATACTTAGGATCATCTCCATGGAGGATGATATAGTTAGCATGAACCAACAGTTCATCATATGATTCACTTCTAGCAATCACACTGTTCATATGCTCATCAACGATACTCGTCGCCTCGTGAAGGACCGCCATATAACTATCGTCCCCGGTAACATCATCCTCAGCAGTGATCCTCCACCATAAGGCCATCATCATCATCTACAGGATCCTCATCCTCATCAGAACGCGTTTCATCTTCACCTGAATCAGACTCCTCCTCACTAGAACCGGAAGCCCCATCCGTCATCAGAGTGAGCAGTGTAATCCTCATCAGTAGACTCCTCAGAGCTTGCAGACTCTGTAACACCCCGGTTTTTCGTCACCCAGGTCGGGATGTCACCGCCACACCTCTCTAGCAAGACACGGTTTCTCCGAGCTCACTAAAGAGATGCAAGGCTGGGTATTGCAGTATTTAAAACATTTAAAATCCATTCAAGTAGCCCATTCAATATAAATTCAAAATAAATATTATAATGCAGCGGAATAATAGTATCTAAGTATAAGCTATCGCAGCGGAAAATGTAAATAGGGCCAACATGGCCAAAACACGGGTTAAACAGGCCTGTTTATACTATCGTCTAATGCAAGAATTTAAAATATAAAGTTTCCCAAAAATTCCCCCATGCATATAGTGCTCATGCTCATTCCACATACTCTGTAAGGAAAAAGGAAATAAAATGGTTTGGTCAGCACAACTTGCTGAGTAAGTTAATATAGACATGATCGTGGGGTTTCAACGCCA
The DNA here is from genome assembly GCA_030278955.1 of Hygrophila difformis. Lineage (NCBI taxonomy): Eukaryota > Viridiplantae > Streptophyta > Magnoliopsida > Lamiales > Acanthaceae > Hygrophila > Hygrophila difformis. The sequence goes on along the minus strand of JAOANR010000009.1, from coordinate 32,133,596 downwards.
TTAATTAATATTTAAATAAAAGCATGATAATAAATCATAAATAATTCAATTTAATTATCTAACTACTTTGCATAATTAATTCATGGCACTAATCAATAATACATTTAGCATAATTTAAATAAAAACCATAATTAATTTAAATAAAGCATTTAATAATTTAAAAGACAATAAATATTTAACTAACCCCATTACACCCAAGATTTAGTATTTCAAGTATTTCACGATTGCATCGCAATCTCGTCAAGTCTAGCCGGAAGCCGGCGGCCGCAGCCGTATCTGCCATACCCAGTACCACTCCGGAGCCTCGGGAAACCCATATGGATATTCACGAGAGTGTAGGCCATATATCTCATGCCGTTTTGGCAACATATCTCAAAATTTCGCGCGGGTCACCATCGTCCATAAAGGCACGAAGTGAATCGTTAGGAGGGCACCCTACAGAGCACTCACCCCCCTAATTTTAAATGATCAAGTTTGTAAGGGGATTTCCTAAATTTCAGATTTCATGTATTTATTTCAAAGAGTCTTCTACTAGTTTAAACCTTAAAGGCTAGTTTCACCATTTCAACAAGATTTCAAGATTTGACTCGGTCAACCACAGTTTACTTCAAAATTCATAAAAAATTGAGTTTAAATCCAAAAATTCTGAAATTTGACTAGTGACTCTAAAACAGATAGATGAACAAGTTTCATGTTTTAAGTTTTTCAATCTGAGATATGGAAGTAGGTGAAAAATGTCAATCTCTAACAAGATGATATTCTGTCCGAAAATTTTAACACCAGTTTCAAGATTTCAAGATCTACCATAGCAAACTAACTCCAAATTTGATGAACTTTTACAGAGTGATACCTAAGACATATATCTACAACTTTTATGTTCGGCTAAAGTTCTAAATGGGTCTAGATCTAATGTCAAAAATGTCTACAAGTTTGGACCTATGTTCTATCCAGATTTCAGGATTCAAATTCAAAGCAGTTCGGTTTGAGATCAATTTCAGATATCAAATCATAACGAAAAATTATGAAATTTTTACAGTAACTAGATTAATGTCTTAGGAACGTTTTTTGTTTTTTACGTTTTCTCGTTTGAACAGGTTTATGGGTTCGGAAAAATCAAGCAAGAACGCTGCGCCGTTAAAGATTTTGTTTTGACAGATTTTACGTTCTTGGTTTAAATCGTTAGATCAAATGTATTTTAAATCCTCCCAAAACCATAGTAAGATTAACTTACAAGTCTTTGGGCATCCGGGATCGTCGATTCGGAGGCGTGGCTTCCAGTCCACCGTTTATCTTCTCCGTTCGTCGGGTTCTTCGTTCTAGATCCGATTCGTGATGTCGAAAGGAAAAAGATTAAGTTAGGATTCGTTTTCGAATCAAGATTGTAAAGAAACGAACGGATCAGAACTTACCACAACGTTAGAGATCTCCCGATTTTCGTCCACGACAGTCCAAAACAGTCATCGCCTTGGTTTTGTGCCTCCGACGACTCCGGGATTAGAGTTTTCGAACGTATAGAGAGTTGTAGGGTTTTGAAAAGTGTTCGGGGCTACCAAGAGGTGTTATTTATAGATAGGCTCGACCTAGGGACGTCCAAGGTCGGTCTTGAGCCGAAAGGAGTTCAACCGAAGTCGGAAAATCCGGATTCGGGCGAGTGAATCTCGCAACCGGCGAATCTGTCGAGTGGCACGGTCTCGGCGCGCCGAGTAGCCAATCACCGCGCGGCCACCGCGCGGCCCACGCCTGGACTTCGGTCCGGGCGGGTCGTGCGATCCGTCGGGCGTTTCCTCCTCTCTTTCGGACTTCTATCCCTCTATGTTCTCGGATTCGGATTTCCGGGATATTTTCGGGCTCTTAGTTCCTATCTTAATTCTTACTCGGGTCTAGATTTAATATTGGCCTCGAATTCTCGAGTCCATTAGTGTCGGGTATACTTGTACAATTTATTTGATTAATTCCATCTTTGGCTTTACGAGTATTGGAAATTTAATTCCTTCTTAAATAAAATCCCATTTCTCATTTCCTTGTCTATGTATTATGTTTATTCATTTATTATATTTATTTATTGTTATTGTTTGTTGTTTATTTATTTATTTTTTTTTATTTATTTATTTATTTTATATTGCAAAATTCTTGGGTATTACAGACTCCTCCTCATGGTGATCATCATCTGGGGCATCATCCTCATCTTCCTCGCTATCTCGGTGGTCTAAAGAAAAGAGAAATGTTAAAAGACCAGGAAAACAGTGTATAAAAAGACATGTTAACGAAGGAGACATACCTCTTCGGCGCTTGCGAGATGAAGAGGCTGCAACAGATTTAGACTTCGGGGTACGGCTAGAAACGGGAGTAGATGCCAATCGAACAACGGCACTACGAACACTAGGCTGCTTCGAAGGAGCTCGACGCTGCAGGTCCCCAAAGCGGGCTGTAATCTGGTCATAAGATGGCAAGATAGAGGTGATGTATGGCGTCCACCAGGCCATGAAACCAGCAGCAAGCGTCCCTGTCGGAGTAAAGGGAAGATAACTAGATAGCGTCAGACGGGATGAGAAAGCAACCACCGCCCGAATATCAGTGACCGTCATCTTCTTACTCCTAATAGAAAATGGCCACTTCACCCTGCGAGGAAGTCCGACATGACAACCAAACTGACGAGCGAGCAAATGAGGACAATATGGCTCGGCTACGATTGGATTGTACTGGTCCTTCCTCTTTAGCCCACTCAGAAGCATATGGGGCTTCATACTAATGTTCCAAGTAGGCTCTCCATGAAGACCGCGTGGCTGATCAGGCTTGCAAACAAGTTCGGACAACAACCATCCTATAGGGGCGTACACATATAATTCATGATAAGAGGGCCTGTGATGACGAAAAAAGCGAATAATCCCGAGACTGTCCCGCTTCAAAAGACCATCCTAATGGATTACCATCAACAACATCCCTCGGACCAGGACGAGGCACACTAGTAAAAAGCTGAGGGAAGTATAGCTGAATCCAAAGCTGCAGAAACCATAACGGCCCAGAGGCCGAATTAGTGGGATCTCGCCCACTAGCCAATAGATGAGAAATCTTGGCCATACCACTGAACAGGGTGCCAAGGAAATAGGAACCAACAGCCCGAGAATCATAATAGCCAGTACAAAAGGAAATGCGGAGCGCAGGACAGTCCGAGCACTCGAGCAGATAATAAATCGGCTAAACCATAACAGTAGAAATGCCACGTGCTCATCCAATGTAGAGGGCGAACTCCCGGACGTCATATTGTGATCAATGTAGGCTGCATACTGCTTGGTTACTTTGCCCGAAGGACAAATCGCATCACCAAGAGCGCGATCATCGGAAGCCGACTGTGTCAACTCTGAACCATCCACCCGGAGCCCCGTGATCATGACAACATCAAGAAGCGTGGGACCCAAAAAACCACAAGGGAACTGGAAGGCATTAACACTAGAGTTCCAGAAGCCCATGATGTAATAGATGAGACGACGATTAATCACTACAGGTCGGGTAGATAAAATGATAGCATCGTCAATACCCCAGTTACGCCATTCAGTAGTACGTCCTGCCATCCGGCGAACCCACGAAGCATATTTCTCCAGACTACTCTGATCATCACTCTCTCGATTCGGGGCACCTTTGTTTTCTTAGATCTAGGGGCAGAGGTGCCAGACTGATGAGACCGGATAGACCTCGTCTGCGAAACAAAGGCTCCAGTGAATGCAGCCTTGATATTGACATATTTTGTCAATATTTTGTTATGGTTTTGATGTGATTTTTTTGGTGCTAATTGAGTAAATATGCTTCTAATGATACTTTTTGGTTGATTGTGTAGATTTGATGAAAGAAGCTAATTTTGGGAGCTTTCAAAGGAATGGATGGCAGCAGCATACAACCTCCTTAGGCGTGACCACGCCTAAATTCTGTCTTTGAGTTTTGAGCATTGGGACCCACTTTAGAGGGCACGATCTATTATGGGCCGGTTTTCTTTGTGCAAGGAAAAAGAAAATAGCAGCAGCAGGGACGTGTGGCAAAGGAGAGGGGGTCATTCAGTTTTTTTCCAACCATTGGGACGCACCAGACAGGAGAGAGCGGACTGGGAAATTCCACTACAACTCCAGGAAGAAACCGTCCAAGGAGATTACAGATTGGAGTTTTCCAATTTTGCCAATTCCACCAGGAACGTCCAAGAGAGGAGTAGCCAGATTCCATTTTTCTTCTCTCAATCTTGAAACCAATTGGCAGCGAGGAAAGCAACACCAAGCAGCAGCACCTTGGGCGAAATTTGGAGACTTTTCCAGTCGACAATTGAGGTCTTCCGAGGGGCCAAAATCCCATCTTGTTGGGTGAATTTTCTGTCAATTTCTGGACTCAATTGCTATGCTGAAACTTGTGGATTTGGTTATGTTTTGGATGGATTGTGAGTAGATTTCTTTTCTAGTTTAGGATTTGAATTTGTGTTTGGATATGGAATTGGGAGACTTATTATGGTGACAGATTTTTATGCTTAATTGAATTGGGTATTTTTAATTCCTCAATTTGTCGTGTTTTGGATTGCTTGATTGATATAGCGGCCGCATGTTAATTGGGTAATTTATAGCTAGAATGAGAAGTGCATCCGTAATTGTGTATTTTCCCAATCAAGTAGCAAACTAGAGGAAGAATACTCTAGTGAGCAATTAAAATCGGTTTTGAACACTACCTCGTAGAATTAGTGTTGAATCAAATTGGGTTTTTCTTGTTCTTAATGCTTTCAAGTCATGTTTATGCTATGGTCGTACCTAGTATTCACACTTGATTAGGGGAATGGCTTATGGTCGTACCTAGGCCATCGAATAAGTATGGAAAAATTGGTTGGGAAACGCTTGTAGACCAACTTTAACCAATTTAGTCAATTGTTATTAAGCTAAATGATGTCAATGATCAATTCCCATATCCAATACATAATTCATGCCTAAGCTAGAATTTTAACTATCTTTAAGAGCTCACTTGTTACTTTGAAATATTTTAGTTCTTGTTTGATTTTTATTTTCTTTTTGTTAGATTAGTTGCAATCAAAATCCCCCCCCCCCCATCTTTATAAATATAAATATAATTTATAATTAATCAAGTGATTGAAATTAAACTCTTTGAGAATTCCCTGTGGAGATGACCCTACTCACTAAATATTACATTTATTTATCTACTTTTTGTGGTGTAGGACTAATATTTATTTTGCAGCTTAACGACGGGCTAGCAATTTTGGCGCCGTTGCCGGGGATATTCGCCAAAAGAGGATTTTTCATACCTTGGTTAATTTATTATATATATTTCTCTAATATTTATTTCCACTTATTGGTTTATGCCTCGCACAGATCGTGGTGGTGAAAAGAATTACGATCCAGAGATTGAAAAGACCGCACGCCGTTTGAGAAAAGAGGCCAGGGAACGAAGGAGAGAAGAGAAAGCTGAGGTGTTGACACCTTTGCTTAATTTGGCCATTCAAATAGCGGAGGATTCAAGTTCATCATCAGATTCTGAGGATAGTAAGGAAGTGGAAGAGGAAACTGAAATTCCTCAACCGGCTATGGCACAACAGAGAACATTGAGGGAGCTAGCATCCCCTAACTTGGCTCAACAGCCACTCTGTATTACTTTTCCTACTGTAGCCGACAATGCGGCATCTGTGTTGAAAACAGGACTAATACATTTGTTGCCTAAGTTTCATGGTTTGTCAGGAGAAGAACCACACAAACACTTACAGGAGTTTGATGTGGTGTGTACAAGTATGAAACTAGCTGGTGTGACTGAAGATCAAATCAAGCTAAGGGCATTTCCATTTTCCTTGAAGGATGCAGCAAAGGATTGGTTGTTCAACCTTCCTGCAGGTAGTATCACCACTTGGAATGAGATGAAGCGTAAGTTTTTGGAGAAGTATTTTCCTGCTTCTCGAGCTGCAAACCTGAGGAAAGAGATATGTGGTATTAAACAAGCTACAGGGGAGTCACTTTTTGAATACTGGGATAGGTTCAATAAACTTATTACTAGGTGTCCACAACACCAAATTTCTGAGCAATTACTAATCCAGTATTTCTATGAAGGTTTGACCACTATGGACAGGATGCTTATAGAAGCTGCAAGTGGAGGTGCACTTATGAACAAGACACCAGAGGAGGCCTGGGCATTGTTGAACAATATGGCAATGAATTCACAGCAGTTTGGGCCAAGAGAAGTTGTTCCAGTGAAAGAAGCTGGTGAAGTAAGTTCTTTACAGCAACAATTAACTGAATTAACATCTTTTGTTTGAAAGCTTGCTGTAGGGAATGCACAGGTAAAGACCTGTGGAATATGCTCAAACACGGATCATCCCACTGATGCTTGTCCCACGTTGTCTGAGGAAGTAGAAGTTAATGCATCTGGATTTGTGCAAAGGAGGAATTATGACCCATTTTCCAACACGTATAATCCCGGATGGAGGGATCATCCCAATTTGCGTTATGGGAATCAACAAGCTCCTACACAACAACCTCCGGGTTTTCAGCCAGCTCCACCGCCACCACAACAAAGGGCAGCCCCACAAGCTCCCTTCCCAGGTAATTCTTTACATGATCTAGTTAAGAATATGGCAGCTAATATGTTGCAATTTCAGCAGGAAACTAGAACAAGTATCAAGAATTTGGAGGATCAAATGTCCCAAGTGGTGAATGAGGTGCGTGATATGAAGCAAAGGGAAAGAGGGAAATTGCCTGCTCAAACACATGCTAATCCTGGAAATGTTAGTGCAATGACTCTAAGAAGTGGAAAAGAATTAGAAGGTCCAAAGGAAATCGTTTCAAAGGAAAAGGCAGAGGATGAAATTGAAAAAGAAATGGAGCAAGAAGCACAAAAATCAAGTGATGAGGTAAAAGTAAATTTACCAGTTACTTCAAAATCTAATGTTGCTCCTTTTCCTCATAGGTTGGTGAAGCCATCAAAGGAAGACAAGGACAAGGAAATCATGGAGGTGTTCAAAAAAGTCGAATTGAGCATTCCATTGTTGGATGCAATCAAGCAGATCCCTCGATATGCAAAGTTTTTGAAGGACTTGTGTTCTAACAAGCAGAGATTGAGAGGAGATGAGAAGGTGATAGCGGGAGAAAGTGTATCCGCCATGCTTCAAAGGAAACTTCCACAAAAATGCGGAGATCCCGGCATGTTTGTCATTCCATGCAAGATAGGTAAAATGGAGGTACAAAGGGCTATGTTAGATTTAGGTGCTGCTATTAATGTAATGCCTAGATCTATTTTTAACTCTTTGAACATTGGACCACTTAAAGAAACGGGCATAATAATTCAATTAGCGGATAGGACTAATGCTTACCCTGAAGGGATTGTAGAGGATGTCCTAGTTCAAGTTAATGAATTAATATTTCCTGTTGATTTCTATATTTTGAATATGCATGATGAAAACTCACCAAATCCTTCACCTATTTTGCTTGGAAGACCATTTATGTGCACAGCTAGAACGAAAATTGATGTAAAAACTGGAACTCTTTCTATGGAATTTGAAGGTGAAAAAGTCCAATTTAATATCTTTGATGCCATGAAATATCCAGTGGAATCTAATGCTTTGTGTTGCATAGATGTTCTTGATGCTAATGTGCAGGAAGTCTTTAATTTAAGTGGGAATGATGACCTTGAGACAGCACTTACACAGCACCTTCAAGTGGATATTTTGGATGAAACACCAGTGGATGATGCTGTAAAGGAGATGGTTCAAGCTTTGCATTCTTTAGAACCTAAACCATCAAGGTATGTTGTTGTGAATTCCATACTTAAGAAATCCGACAATGGTCTTTTGCCATCGGTTGTGCAAGCACCAATTTTGGAGATGAAACCATTGCCACCCACTCTTAAATATACATTCTTAGGAGCTGAAAAGACCTTACCAGTGATTATCTCAGCTGCCCTATCTCCTACACAAGAGGAAAAGTTGGTTCGTGTGTTGAGAGAGCAGACTGGGAATTTCCACTACAACTCCAGGAAGAAACCGTCCAAGGAGATTACAGATTGGAGTTTTCCAATTTTGCCAATTCCACCAGGAACGTCCAAGAGAGGAGTAGCCAGATTCCATTTTTCTTCTCTCAATCTTGAAACCAATTGGCAGCGAGGAAAGCAACACCAAGCAGCAGCACCTTGGGCAAAATTTGGAGACTTTTCCAGTCGACAATTGAGGTCTTCCGAGGGGCCAAAATCCCATCTTGTTGGGTGAATTTTCTGTCAATTTCTGGACTCAATTGCTATGCTGAAACTTGTGGATTTGGTTATGTTTTGGATGGATTGTGAGTAGATTTCTTTTCTAGTTTAGGATTTGAATTTGTGTTTGGATATGGAATTGGGAGACTTATTATGTTGACAGATTTTTATGCTTAATTGAATTGGGTATTTTTAATTCCTCAATTTGTCGTGTTTTGGATTGCTTGATTGATATAGCGGCCGCATGTTAATTGGGTAATTTATAGCTAGAATGAGAAGTGCATCCGTAATTGTGTATTTTCCCAATCAAGTAACAAACTAGAGGAAGAATACTCTAGTGAGGAATTAAAATCGGTTTTGAACACTACCTCGTAGGATTAGTGTTGAATCGAATTGGGTTTTTCTTGTTCTTAATGCTTTCAAGTCATGTTTATGCTATGGTCGTACCTAGTATTCACACTTGATTAGGGGAATGGCTTATGGTCGTACCTAGGCCATCGAATAAGTATGTAAAAATTGGTTGGGAAACGCTTGTAGACCAACTTTAACAATTTAGTCAATTGTTATTAAGCTAAATGATGTCAATGATCAATTCCCATATCCAATACATAATTCATGCCTAAGCTAGAGTTTTAACTATCTTTAAGAGCTCACTTGTTACTTTGAAATATTTTAGTTCTTGTTTGATTTTTATTTTCTTTTTGTTAGATTAGTTGCAATCAAAATCCCCCCCCCCCCCCCCCATCTTTATAAATATAAATATAATTTATAATTAATCAAGTGATTGAAATTAAACTCTTTTAGAATTCCCTGTGGAGACGACCCTACTCACTAAATATTACATTTATTTATCTACTTTTTGTGGTGTAGGACTAATATTTATTTCCTCGTGTGCCCACGCCTAACTCCTTCTATTGGCACTAGCATCCATTAAAGTCATTCAAGTTAAGCGTGCCCACACCTAATTTTTTTCCCTAAACTTCTGCTCAACTTCCCAAGATGTCCGTGTGCCCACGCCCAATTCGCCTTGTTAACATTTCACCTTCCTCTTCCTCCAACCATTGTTCCTACACCAAATTCCAGAATTTCAAGCATTAGAACTCACATGAATCAAGCAAAACACACAAGCATAAATTAAAATAAATTGAAATAAATGAAAACACTTGGGTTGCCTCCCAAGAAGCGCCTTTCTTTTAGGTCTTTGGCTAGACACAATGATGTCTTAATTCAATTACGCTCATGGGATTCAACAAAATTGATTCCCTCCACTACTTGAGGTTGAAATCCTTCATAATAGGGCTTAAGACGATGCCCATTCACCACAAACTTCTTCTCCGTGTGTAAACTTTGTATCTCCACTGCACCAAAAGATGTTATATTAGTCACCACAAATGGACCTATCCAACGAGAACGTAACTTACCCGGGAAGAGCTTGAGTCTAGAGTTATAAAGTAAAACCTTTTGGCCCACCTTAAAATCTTTTCTCAAAATATTTTGGTCATGAAAATTCTTACTCTTCTCCTTGTAGATCATGGCATTGTCATAAGCCTCGTTCCTAATCTCCTCCAACTCTTGCAATTGCAACTTTCTACTCTCTCCAGCTTCACTCAAACTCATGTTACATTGTTTAACAGCCCAAAATGCACGGTGCTCGATTTCAACTGGTAAATGACATGGCTTACCAAAGACTAACCTATAGGGAGACATCCCTATTGGAGTTTTGAATGCTGTCCGGTATGCCCACAATGCATCTCCCAACCTTAAGCTCCAATCCTTCCTATCCGGTCTCACCATTTTTTCAAGAATCCCCTTGATCTCTTTGTTGGAAACTTCAGCTTGCCCATTGGTTTGCGGGTGGTAAGAGGTTGAGACCTTGTGTAGAACACCATACATGCGAAACAAAGTTGAAATAGTTTTGTTGCAAAAATGAGTACCCCGGTCACTGACAATCGCCTTAGGCATCCCAAAGCGATTGAAAATGGACTTGAGGAAATCTGCAACAACCTTTGAATCATTAGTCCGGGTGGCTTTTGCTTCCACCCATTTCGAAACATAGTCAACAGCAAGTATGATATATAAAAATCCATGAGAATTAGGAAATGGCCCCATAAAATCCATCCCCCATAAATCAAATATTTCAACAAACATCATTGGTGTTAGGGGCATTTGATCTCTAGCAGCTATATTTCCTACCCTTTGACATTTATCACACATTTTGCAAAACAAATATGCATCTTTAAATAAGGTAGGCCAATAAAAACCGCTATCTAATACCTTCCTTACGGTCCTTTGGGCACTAAAATGACCTCCACACTCCATGGAATGACAGAATTTGAGAATGGATTCATACTCACTTTCACTTACACAACGCCTTATCACTTGATCTTGGCAACGCTTCCAAAGGTACGGGTCATCCCATATGTAGTATCTAGCATCACTCTTAAGCTTATCCTTCTTAGCCTTTGTCCAACCTACAGGAAATTGATTAGTGACCAAGTAATTAACCAAATCAGCATACCAAGGTGAAATGCTAGAAATTGAAAGCAATTGCTCATCCGGAAAATACTCCCTTAAAGATAATTCCTCTTGAGGTGTTGGGAGTCGACTGAGGTGGTCAGCACAAGGTTCTCACTACCTTTCTTGTCTCGAATTTCCACATCAAATTCTTGCAAGAGTAAGACCCATCGAATGAGCCTTGGTTTGCTCTCTTTCTTTGTCATAAGGTACCTTAGAGCTGCATGATCAGAAAAGACAATTACTTTAGTTCCAAGCAAATAAGATCGAAATTTTTCAAGAGCAAATACAATAGCTAGGAGTTCTTTTTCAGTAGTGGAATAATTTAATTGGGCTCCATTTAGAGCTTTCGATGCATAGTAAATTGCCCAAGGAATTCTTCCACTTCTTTGTCCAAGCACAGCTCCAACTGCGGTGTCACTTGCATCACACATGATTTCGAAAGGGAGCTCCCAGTTTGGCGGCTGAATAATGAGAGGTGAAGTCAACAGCTCCTTAATCTTGTCAAAGGCCTTCTTGCAATGATCATCAAACTCAAATTGGATATCCTTTTGTAGCAACTTGAAAGAGGAGCAGGCACCTTGGAGAAATCTTTGATGAAACGTCGATAAAATCCTGCATGCCCTAAAAAAGAACGAATATCCCTCACCGAAGTGGGGTAGGGTAAAGCAGAAATAATATCGACCTTGGGCTTATCTACCTCTATCCCCTTAGATGACACTAAATGACCAAGGACTATCCCCTCTTCTACCATGAATTGACACTTCTCCCAATTTAACACTAACTTAGTGTCTTTGCATCTTTTCAAAATTAATTCCAAATTATCTAAGCAAGTGTCAAAATCAGTCCCATACACGCTAAAGTCATCCATGAACACTTCTGTACCCTTCCCCACATAATTAGAAAAAATACTTACCATGCACCTTTGAAAGGTGGCAGGGGCGTTGCAAAGTCCGAATGGCATTCTCCTGTAGGCGAAGGTCCCAAATGGGCAAGTGAATGTGGTCTTCTCTTGGTCCTCAAGTGCAATGGCGATCTGAAAGTACCCTGAAAAACCATCTAGGAAGCAATAATGTGATTTCCCTGCCAAACGCTCAACCATTTGATCAATAAAGGGGAGGGGGAAATGATCCTTCTTTGTTACAGAATTTAATTTACGGTAATCAATACATTGTCTCCAACCTGTTTGCTTCCTTACAGGAATGAGATTACCATCATGATCAGCCTCCACTGTAACTCCCGACTTCTTTGGCACCACATGAATGGGGCTTACCCAGTTGCTATCCGAGATTGGGTATATGATGTCTGCATCCAATAGCTTGAGAATCTCCTTCTTCACCACTTCCATCATGGCTGGATTGATTCTCCTTTGTGCTTGTCTCAATGGTTTTGCATCGTCTTCAAGCACAATCCTATGAGTGCACAAGAAAGGGCTAATTCCTCTTATATCTGCCAATTGCCAACCAATAGCCTCTTTTTGCTCTCTCAACACACGAACCAACAGCCGCCACTGCCCTCCGTCACCAACTGCCGCTGGGGATCTTCCTATTTCGGTTAATCTTTCTCAAACCCCTAATTTCTACTGTTGGATTCCTTTGTGATACCTATGTGTCTCAATTGCAATTTTTCAAATTAGGGATTTGGATTTCAATTGGTAATCTTTGCAAGTTTTGTGGCCTGGATATTCTTAAATGTTGAATTTGTGGGCTGTTCTTCAATCGCTTGTTGCAAGATTGGAAAAATCATTGCGAACATTGGTTGTTAGATTCGGATTTATTTGGTTCTTCAAATTCCTAACATATTTCTGCGTTGTTTTGCCTTGGTTGGAATTTTCTGTATGCAGGCTTCTCTATGGTGAAACCAAAGGCAAAAGGGAAAGCTGCGGCTTCCAGCAATCGAGCTCCTCCTAAATCGACTACAACCACTGGACTTCGCATCACCACAGCCGCCAAGGGCTCTTCAAGGACACGAAAAGGTAATGCGGTATTGACCATTCCTCAAGAGGCTGCTGGAGGTAACCTTACCAAATTCACTACTTCTGAACAATCTAAGTATGAGTTGTGTTCCAAGAGAGATGTGTATGCTGGTAGGAAGATTCATGAGCCTACATTGATAGCTTTAGGGATAAAAGATCAAGTTTATCAGTACCTCGCTAACATTGGTTGGGATGGGTTGATCTATCAGAGATTTCATGCTTATCGTGAGTTATCTGTTGAATTTTACTCGACCTTTACCTTTGAGCTTCCCACAGAATATGATGTCTCCACACCTTCGGTTATTAAATTTCAATTGCTAGGAGAGAACTTTCAATTTTCTTTATCTGATTTCAGTGCTCATTTTGGGTGTAATGAGGATGCTTCATTTGTGGCAATAACTGATTTCTCTCTTCAATTTGAGTGTGACCATAAAGAGGTGTGGAGTGCATTGTCTATTGATGGATCTCAATTTAAGAAAGGTGTTAATGCTAATCAGTTAAAAGACCCTGCCTTGCGTTACTTGCATCGTTTTAGTGCACACACTATTTCAGGGCGCAAGGACACACCAAACATGGTCACAAAAACCGAGTTTTTCTTTCTGTGGTGCATGATTAATAAAGTGCAGGTGAATCTGGGGTATTGGCTAGCGGTGCAATTCTCCTCTGTTATTCCAAAACGGAGGGCTTTAATTGGTGGCACTTTTATAACTTCTCTTACAAAAAATTTGGAACTCGTGCCTAACTATTCTGCACAAACTTTTTCTGATCTACAGATGAATGTGGCTGATAGGATGGAGCCATTAGATTTAACCACTTTGTGCAGGATGAATATGATTGTTGAAACGGAGCAGGGATATTCTTTCGTCACCCCTGGCATACACACTGCCCCTGTTCCACAGGCATCCGCCCTTCCTTCATCTTCTGCAGCCCCTGCACCCACCATTGGGGCCACTGAACAAGATCAGTCCGTTTCTGACCCACCGTTAGGACCCTACCTGCATACGACCTTGCCAACCATTGTGGATAAGCTTGAGACTATGCAGTGTGAGGTTGCTGCGCTCAGGGAAGAGAATCGTGAACTACGGGCTGAATTGAAAGAACTTAGGGAGCATCTGCTCCCTAAGCCCGGACCTTGAGGCGGCCCTGGCACCCCACCTATTTCAGGGACGTTCCTTTTCTTTCTCTTACTTTTGTTTCATCTTTTTATTTCAATGGGGACATTGCTTTATTTAGGTATGGGGGAGGGATTGAGGATAGTTGATGATATATATATTTTGTTTTTGTCCCTACTTGCCTCTTCCCTGTGTGTCCTTGATTGAGTTGTTGGTATTTTGCTATGTCCCTTTTGACCTTGCCATGCCTGTTGATGAAGTTGAATGATTAGTTTGCTTAATCTTCTATTATTTGACCCTAAGTGAGTTTCTGAGCCTCTTTGAGCAAGATAAAAAAAAAATTATTCTACATCATATATGCTCAATTTTTTTGGATTGTGTGAACACATGGGTAATTGGCATCCTAGAACTTGCGTGCAAATACATGTTAGCTCCACTTTTATTGAGGTTTGATGTGAATAAGAGGATAAGGCATTAGGATTAACCTTTTTTGCCTTACTTTTAACTTTTACCCTTTACATCTCCCCTAGTGAACCAATTCTGAACCGTACAATTCCTTTTCTTTGTTAAACATTAAACCCGAGCCTAAAGCCTTTCATTTCTTTAAAAACTTGTTTGTTGAACCCGGAATTGAGGATTAATTCATTGAGCTTGTATGTCATTTGTGCTATTGAGATATATTGATGTCATTGTTGAAGAAAGTGTGGAAGATGTCATGTTTCAGGATTGGGAAATGTTTTGATGTGTAAATGGGTCGAGGTTTGTTATTGTTGGTGGTTTGTTGATTGACTCGTTCTGCTCTCTCTCTAAAAAAAAACAAAACAAAAGAAAAAAAAGAAAAAGAAAACAGCCCTGTTTGTTAAAAAAAAAAAGGGCAGTGGATGTAAGTACCTTGGCACGGTTTCCTCTGACTTAAGTGTCATGAACGCAGAGTTGAAGTTCCATCTGCACTTTTCAGATGTGAGAATTCCTCTAATAAACGTGTCAAGATATTGAAACCCACACAAAAAAAAAAGAAAAAAAAAAGAGAAAAAGAAAAAAAAAAAGAAAGAGAGAGAGTTAGAAAATAAAAGAGTATTGAAGTCTTGATTTTTGAATTGGCTTGTGTCACTTGTTCTAATGTTTCATTGTTGGATGATTGAGTGATGGCAACAAGATTGATGTTTGGTTTATGAGCACTTGGTTTTATTGTGTACATGTTCTTGAGTTGATCCTCGATTCCCTAGCTTTTGTATCCTTCTTTTTCCTACCCCTAGCCAATGCCCCGTTATAACCCTTATAAAGACCTTGGATTATGAGCATTTAACTCTTGACGAATGGTGGAGTAAATTTGATTAGCATGCAAGCCTATGAGATTTGTCACTATTTCATGTGCATTGAGTGAAAAAAGCCTATACACTTGAAAGGTGAGAGCACACTTATATACATTCCCATTTGGTGAGAATAGATGATTTTGCATATTTTGAGTTTGATGGATTCAATGGCATGGTTGAGGAATTTTGGGACTAGTGAGTGCTTACTTCTTTCTTATGAGATACATGCTTAGGGGCAAGCATGAAATAGGTGTGGGGGAGTTGATATTGACATATTTTGTCAATATTTTGTTATGGTTTTGATGTGATTTTTTTGGTGCTAATTGAGTAAATATGCTTCTAATGATACTTTTTGGTTGATTGTGTAGATTTGATGAAAGAAGCTAATTTTGGGAGCTTTCAAAGGAATGGATGGCAGCAGCATACAACCTCCTTAGGCGTGACCACGCCTAAATTCTGTCTTTGAGTTTTGAGCATTGGGACCCACTTTAGAGGGCACGATCTATTATGGGCCGGTTTTCTTTGTGCAAGGAAAAAGAAAATAGCAGCAGCAGGGACGTGTGGCAAAGGAGAGGGGATCATTCAGTTTTTTTCCAACCATTGGGACGCACCAGACAGGAGAGAGCAGACTGGGAAATTCCACTACAACTCCAGGAAGAAACCGTCCAAGGAGATTACAGATTGGAGTTTTCCAATTTTGCCAATTCCACAAGGAACGTCCAAGAGAGGAGTACCCAGATTCCATTTTTCTTCTCTCAATCTTGAAACCAATTGGCAGCGAGGAAAGCAACACCAAGCAGCAGCACCTTGGGCGAAATTTGGAGACTTTTCCAGTCGACAATTGAGGTCTTCCGAGGGGCCAAAATCCCATCTTGTTGGGTGAATTTTCTGTCAATTTCTGGACTCAATTGCTATGCTGAAACTTGTGGATTTGGTTATGTTTTGGATGAATTGTGAGTAGATTTCTTTTCTAGTTTAGGATTTGAATTTGTGTTTGGATATGGAATTGGGAGACTTATTATGTTGACAGATTTTTATGCTTAATTGAATTGGGTATTTTTAATTCCTCAATTTGTCGTGTTTTGGATTGCTTGATTGATATAGCGGCCGCATGTTAATTGGGTAATTTATAGCTAGAATGAGAAGTGCATCCGTAATTGTGTATTTTCCCAATCAAGTAGCAAACTAGAGGAAGAATACTCTAGTGAGGAATTAAAATCGGTTTTGAACACTACCTCGTAGGATTAGTGTTGAATCGAATTGGGTTTTTCTTGTTCTTAATGCTTTCAAGTCATGTTTATGCTATGGTCGTACCTAGTATTCACACTTGATTAGGGGAATGGCTTATGGTCGTACCTAGGCCATCGAATAAGTATGGAAAAATTGGTTGGGAAACGCTTGTAGACCAACTTTAACCAATTTAGTCAATTGTTATTAAGCTAAATGATGTCAATGATCAATTCCCATATCCAATACATAATTCATGCCTAAGCTAGAATTTGAACTATCTTTAAGAGCTCACTTGTTACTTTGAAATATTTTAGTTCTTGTTTGATTTTTATTTTCTTTTTGTTAGATTAGTTGCAATCAAAATCCCCCCCCCCCCCATCTTTATAAATATAAATATAATTTATAATTAATCAAGTGATTGAAATTAAACTCTTTGAGAATTCCCTGTGGAGACGACCCTACTCACTAAATATTACATTTATTTATCTACTTTTTGTGGTGTAGGACTAATATTTATTTTGCAGCTTAACGACGGGCTAGCAAGCCTGAGTGATCGGACATGTGCACGATAGAAACTTCCGGGTAGCATCTGCATGCGCAGTCGTGCGATGAAAAGGACGTAAAAAGGGCTCCGACTCCGGGCGGTCGAAGTCATAGGCCTCATCATCAGAGTCTGGAATGAGTAACCCCTCAACAATCTGCATTATTATGAAACACATATGAAGCAAGGACGAGGGAGGACGAATCAAGTATACATATGACAAAGTAAGCTGGGCAAACCTGAGTGGTGGCCTGGGTTGTCTGGAGCTGGTGGCCTGGGCAGAAGTTGGCGGCCTGGGACTGGCGGCCGGAGCAGTTGGCAGCCTCGGAGCAGTTGGCAGCCTGGGGCTGGCTGCTGGCATGGTTTCGTCGGCTAAATTCTATGTTAAAAAATATGTGTTTGAGAGATACTCAATCGAACAAACGAAGAACAAGCAACTAGCATGACATGGTGTTCTAAAATCTTATGTAAGACGATCGAGGGATGCTCATCAAATAAGAGAATCAAACTTGTGATAATTTGGCTAGCTCCTATGTGTCATCTAACAAACATGGTGTTGGATGCAATACAAGATCAGCATGTAGTTGAGAGGTTCACTTAACATCTACAGCTAGTGATGCATACAGCTAATGGTGCGAAACAAGCTGCCCGAGCGTGCTTGCAATTCAGAGTGTTGGATACAGTGCAAGAACATAAACAACTTGATTCCAAAATTCAACTAACACCCAACGCTGCATACATTTAGGTATTGCTAGCTAGTGACGAGAAACAAGTCACGGATGCAATTCAAGGTTTCAAAGATTCACGGAACATGCAATTCAAAGATTCATGTAACATCTACTTAATGTATAAATGGTCAATCCCTAGTATCCAATTCTAGCCTAGAGTCATACTCTACGAATTCACAAGTCTCGGCCAACAACAGAAATAGAACAAGGTAACACAAACTAACCTGATCCATGGACACGAGTGGCGACCGAGGCTAGAAGAGTTGGCGGCGTACAACAGATGGCGGCTGGCGGCGATTGGTTGGCAGCCGGAAGTTCGAGGCTGGCGGCTCGATGTCTGGCGGCTGCTGGCGATTGGCGACTCGATGTCTGGCATATGGCGGCCGGTGCTCGACTGGCGGCGCTAGGTTGGTGGCGGCGCTCGACGAGCTGGCGGCCGGGGGCGATGCTGGCGGCGAGCAACTGGTTGGCGGCCGGAGCACGAAGTTGGCAGCGCTCAACAGTTGGCGGCTGGCGGCGAGGATGGCGGCGTCGCGATTCGGATATAGGGTTGCTGGCGGCGCCCCACTCCACACCCGAGCTTGGCGGCTGGTGGCCAAGGAAAAGAGGTGGCGGCCTGGGCTCGGCTGGCGGCTTTCGAGCAGATGGTGGCCGAGACGCGTTGGCGGCGCTCAACGGAGGCTGGCGGCATCCCACAATCAATGGCTGCGATCCGAGGCTGGGAAGAGCACTCGAGGCTGGTTCGTGAGTGGGCTGGAGGCACTTTCTTGGTTGGCGGCGTGCTGGGAGCTGGCGGCCAAGGCTGGCGGTGGCAAACAAGGCTGGCGGAGAAACTCACGGGATGGCGGCGGAGCTAGTAGTGCTCGGGATCCCTGGTGGCGCTCCAAGGTGCTGATGGCAGCCCTACGTCGGTGGCGCTCCAAGATGATGGTGACGCCCGAGAAGCTCGACGGGGTTGGAGCAACGGCGACGCTACGATGGTGTCGATGATGGCACACAGGCGGCGGCATTGGAACTCGACGCTATCGGAAGAATCACCAGAGCGCAAATTTTGAGAGAAGAAAGAAGAAAGAAAAATTTCAAAAAAAATGCCCAAAAATTTTGATCGAAGGGGAAGAAATGGCTTTTTATAGAAGCCAACTAAGATTAGGGTTTTAGAATCGGCTTAATGGGCCAGACTTATGATTGAAACGTGCAGATCTGTCTTAAAGTGATAATCAGATAAATTGCGCGAGGGGGGCATCTGTTAACTCCAATATTTTAGGCCCAACGAATTAGGCCCAGTGAATTTAGCCCAATCCATTTTTCAAGGGGCCCAATCCAAAGGCCCATTAAGCTTAGCCTAATCCTCCGAGAGGCCCAGTCCAATTTAAAATTTATCCGGATGATGACCAAGTGGTGAGGAGCCGCCATCTAGTTCGCGACCTATCCGGATGATAACCATAGTGAGAGGCAGCAGCAGTGGAAAGTAAATCCTGGCAGCATTAAAAACTTTGGAAAAAATCATGAGCCATCAAAGGTTGCACGACCCTTGGAGGGAATTGTGGAGGCTGAGGCACCATCCAAGGAGAGGATCCTGCAACTTCAATAAGTGGCGTCATCACCATAATCCTATCCGAAAGAAGACGCTTATCCATTACAATAGAGGAGATCGCGTGCCATTAATGATAGGCGCCATCAGAGGGAGAGGAACCAACAACGTAGGAAGAACATCCGGTATCATGAATGCCTGGCGCCATCAAAGGGGTAGGAATCATCAGCAGTTGAAACCTGGAGATATGTCTGCTTCACCCTATATAAAAGGATGAAGATGGCATGGGAAAAGGGGACACCCACACACCCCTAGAGGAATCGCACTTCAATATTTTTACTTCCTGCAAGTTTTCCTTTCTGCAAGTTTTTTCTTGTTTTCTTCCATTCCATAATTTCTTGTTCCTTTACAGCTTTTATTTAAATTTCTGTAATTCCATTCCTCAATCCTTGTAATCATCTTCATCAATATCAATCAACAAAAATTCTTGGTTAACAGAATCAGAGCGATTGACCCTGTAAATAAGGGAATTATGGTTCTCGCAGTTCTGTTTAATCAAGCAAGTGATTTTTTTTGGGGGGGTACTCTACACATTTTTCCGACGGGCACGCACAGTCCATGAAGATTGAAGACCACGCGAGGACGCTATAGGGTCTTACTTGATCCGCGTTGGCCACAGTATTGACCATTATTGAAATTGTGTTGTTTAATGATTAAACTGTCTTAACTTATGAAGTTTTAACTCGAATGCAATTTTTATGACTTGGAGATTCTATATGACATCATCCGACTATAAATTTGTTTTAAGGATATCCCTTGGTTGGGATGATGGAAAAGGGATCGATTGTTTGTGCAAATTCTGCATATGGTTGGAGTGGATTTTATGATGAGGATGTAATGTTTATGACGGATAATCTTGTTCTCGTATGTAACACCCCGGTTTTTGGTCACCTAGGTCGGGATGTCACCGCCACACCTCCCTAGCAAGACACGGTTTCTCCGAGCTTACTAAAGAAATGCAAGACTAGGTATTGCAGTATTTAAAATATTTAAAACAATTAAAATAGCCCATACAATATAAATTCAAAAAAAATTTATAATGCAGCGGAAAAATAATATCTAAGTATAAGTATTGCAGCGGAAAATGTAAATAAGGTCAACATGGCCAAAACACGGGTTAAACAGACCCGTTCATACTATAGGTTAATGCAAAATTTAAATGTAAAGTGTTCCCAAAAATCCCATGCATGTACGTGCTCAAGTATAATCCACATGCTCTATAGGAAAAAGAAAGAAATGGGTTTGGGTCAGCACAACTTGCTGAGTAGTTAACACATACATGATCGTGAGGTTTCAAAGCCATTAATTAATATTTAAATAAAAGCATGATAAGAATAAATCATAATTAATTTAATTTAATTAACTAAGTAACTTGCATAATTAATTCATGGCTCTAATTAGGGGTGGGCATTTTTTGTCGGGTATCGGGTACCCGACCCGAACTCGACATGTCGGGTTCGGCTTTTGTCGGGTTTTAATTTTAAAAACCCGACATTTCGGGTACCCGACCCGACAATCATCTATCGGGTCAGGTGTCGGGTTTATAGCCGGATACCCGATCGGGTATCGGGTACCCGTCAAAATAATAAATAAATAAATTTTAATCTTTTTTCCCTAATATTTATTTATATATTTTGCTCTACAATATTCATATATTTGATAATTGGTACTTATTTTTTATTCAATATGGTGAAAAATTAAGTATAAGCTTAAAAAGTTTGTAAAGTGTACGATATTTAATTTTTTTGGCATTAGTGATGGATAATATAATTAATCTTGAACATAAACAGTGGATTTCAAGAATCGAAGATAACACGATGAGTTATAGTTTTTTTATTTAATTAATAGTGTCACCGTAGAGCACTAAATTTAATTAAATAATACTAATTTATGTTAAATAATAATAAGTAAAACTGAAATTTTATATTTTTTAAATAAGATTTTTTTAAATAAGAAAATTGATACATTATTATTTTAAATCAAGAAAACTTTAAAATAAAACTACTAGTGCCACCACCACAGTTATTATTATTTTAAATTGATAGTTATTATCATTTTAAATTAAAATAAAAATTTTGCTTTTTAAAATTTTTTATAACAATATAAATAAATATACATATATATGGTTGAATGTTAGTAATAATCTTAGTTTTTTTAAAAGAATTGTGTAACTTGGGTTAATAATTGTATTTTTAAAAATTAAAACTAAATAAATTGAATATATATTTTTAAAAAAATAATATTTTTCGGGTATCGGGTACCCGACAAACCCGACCCGATAAAGTCGGGTACCCGAATATCGGGTACCCGCTTTTTGTGCGGGTTGGGTTCGGGTATCTATTTTAGATACCCGATAGTGTCGGGTACCCAACTTTCGGGTACCCGAACCCGACCCAACGCCCACCCCTAGCTCTAATCAACAACACATTTAACATAAATTAAAATAAAAGCCATAAGTAATTTAAATAAAGCATTAAATAATTTAAATTGACAATAAATAAATATTTTTAATTATCCCCATTACAACCAAGATTTAGTATTTCAAGTATTTCACGATTGCATCGCAATCTCGTCAAGTTTAGCCGGTAGCCCGGCGGCCGCAGCCGTATCCGCCATCCCAGTACCACTCCGGAGCCTCGGGAAACCCATATGGATATTCTCGAGAGTGTAGGCCATATATCTCATGCCGTTTTGGCAACATATCTCAAATTTCGCGTGGGGTCACCATCGTCCATAAAGGCACGAAGTGAATCGTTAGGGGGGCACCCTGCAGAGCACTCACCCCCTAATCTTAATTGACCAAGTTTGTAAGGGGATTTTTCAAAATTCTGCTTTCATTTATTTATTTCAAAAAGAGATTTCTACTCGTTTAAACCTTAAAGGCTAATTTCACCGTTTCAACAAGATTTTCAAGATTTGACTTCGATAAAACACTGTTTACTCCAAAATTCATTAAAAATCCGTTTTAAGTCCAAAAATTCTGAAATTTGACCAATGACTCGAAAACACAGAGACGAACAAGTTTCGTGTTTTAAGTTTTTCAATCCGAGTTATACAATTAAGTCAAAAACGTCGATGTTCATCAGGTTATTAATCTGTCCGAATTTTCTACACATCAGTTTCAAAATTTCACGATCTACCATAGCAAACTAACTCCAAATTTGATGACATTTTACAGGGAGATACTTAAGACATATATCTACAACTTACATGTTCAACTAAAGTTATGAATCGGTCTAGATCTATTGTCAAAAACGTCTACAAGTTTGGACTAAAGTTCTGTCAAGATTTCAAGATCTAAATTTAGAACAGTTCGGTCTGGGGTCGATTTCAGATATCAAAACTTAATGAAAAATTATGAAATTTTTACAGAAGATAGATCTATATCTTAGGAACGTTTTTCATGTTTTAAGTTTTCTTGTTTGAATAGATTTAAGG
Organism: Hygrophila difformis; assembly: GCA_030278955.1. Lineage (NCBI taxonomy): Eukaryota > Viridiplantae > Streptophyta > Magnoliopsida > Lamiales > Acanthaceae > Hygrophila > Hygrophila difformis. The sequence goes on along the minus strand of JAOANR010000009.1, from coordinate 32,110,943 downwards.
GTTCGGAAAAATCGTGCAAGAATGCTGCGCCATAGGGATTTTCGTTGTGACAGATTTTAAGTTCTTGATTTAAATCTTTAGATTAAGTATATTTTAATTCTCCCAAAATCATGTAAGCGTTAACTTATAGATTTATGGTCATTCCGGCTCATCGATTCGAAGGCGTGGCTTCCAGTCCACCGTTTGTCTCCTTGATTCGTCGGGTTGTTCGTTCTAGATCCGAATCGGGGTGTAGAATGGAAAAAAGATGAAGTTATGATTCGTTTTCGAATCAAGAATGGAAAAGAATCGGAGCAGTGCTTACCACAATGACAAGGCCTTCCAATTTTCATCCAAGACAGTCCCTCCTCTTGGTTTCGTGCCTCCGACGACTCCGGGATTAAGATTTGATGTGTAGAGATTTTTCGTAGGGTTTGAAAAGTGTTCGGGATTGAACAAGGTGCTTATTTATAGATGTAAAGGACCTAAAGGACGTTCAAAGTCTGCCCTAGTAAGTCTTGAGCCGCAAGGTGAGTAACCGAAGTCGAAAAATCCGGATTCGGGCGAGAAAATCTCGCATGGGTTGTTACTGCCCGACGGCGCGGGCTTGGCGCGCCGTTTATGGGAAACACCGCGCGGCCACTGCGCGGTCACCGCCTGGACTTCGGTCCGGGCGGGTCGTGCGATCCGTCGAGCCTTTCTTCCTCTCTTTCGGACTTCTATCCCTCTTTGTTCTCGGATTCCGATTTCCGGGCTATTTCCGGACTCCGATTTCCTATCTAAAATTTTACTCGGGTCTAGATTTAATATTGGCCTCGAATTCTCGAGTTCATTGGTGTCGGGTTCCCGTGTACAATTTATTTGATTAAATTATCTTTGGCTTTACGGGTCTTGGAAATTTAATTCCTTCTTAAATTAAATTCCATTTCTCATTTCCTTATCTATGTATTATGTTTATTCATTTATTATATTTATTTATCGTTATTGTTTTATTTATTGTTTATTTATTTATTTATTTATTTATTTTATGTTGCAAAATTCTCGGGTATTACAGTCTACCCTTCTTAAGAATGAACTTCGTTCTCGAAGTTGTGTTTCGGCTTTTCTCGTGTTAAGAACGAATCATTGTGTTTATTTTATTATTTTGTGACTGAACTTAGAATTAAAACTTCTAAGCTGCCTACGTACCCTGTGAAGGGATCAAGCCATGACGTAGTTCAAAACAATTTGAATTTGCTTGTTCATTTACAAAAATGTACGGAAAATACACGGTGTGACATCCTCTCCTCCTTAAGATTACAGTTATGTCCCCATAACTGTGTCGGTGTCGGTTTGGAACAGTGTCGGGTAACGTTCTCTCATGTCTGATTCTAACTCCCATGTTGTTGTTTCGCTTTCATGGTTCGACCAAAGAACCTTGACCATTTTGACGGTTTTATTCCTTGTTACTCACTCCTTAACGTCTAGAATTCGCACTGGGACTTCTTCATAAGTCAGATCCTCATCGAGTTCGATTACTTCCGGTTGAAGTACATGTGTCGGGTCTGGCACATATTTCTTTAGTTGTGAGACATGGAAGACGTTATGAACTCGATCTAGTTGTGGCGGTAAAGCCAGTCGGTAGGCCAAATTTCCGACTCGTTCTAGAATTTCATAAGGTCCTATGTATCGAGGACTCAACTTCCCTCGTTTGCCAAAGCGCATCACCCCCTTCATGGGTGATATCTTTAGCATGACCCTATCCCCCACGTGAAATTCTAGGTCTCGTCGTCTCACGTCAGTATAACCCTTCTGACGGTCTTGAGCGGCTTTCATTTTCCCTTGAATCATCTTTATCTGTTGAGTCATATCTTCGACAAGTTGTGGTCCCACTACTACAGACTTATCATTTTCTTCCCAGCTCAACGGGCTTCGGCACTTTCGTCCATACAACGCCTCGAAAGGTGCCATGCCAATGCTAGCATGGTAGCTATTGTTATAGGAAAACTCAATTAAGGGTAAATGAGCATCCCAATTTCCCTTAAACTCCAATACACATGCTCTAAGCATGTCTTCCAGTGTTTGGATCGTTCTCTTGGTTTGTCCATCCGTCATTGGGTGGAATGCGGTGCTTATTTTGATTTGAGTACCGAGAGCTTTTTGCAACTCCGTCCAAAAATGAGAGACAAATCTACTGTCTCTGTCAGAAATGATGTCATATGGCACTCCATGTCGTCGTACCACATTATCAATGTAGGCTCGGGCCAATTGGTCCATAGTCCACGTTTCCTTCATCGGGATAAATATGGCGGTCTTTGTTAGCCTATCCACAATCACCCAAATCTTGTTCATGCCTTTAGGTGACCGTGGTAATCCCGAGACAAAGTCCACGAGATGCTATCCCACTTCCAACTTGGAATCTCTAGTGGTTGCATCAATCCTAAGGGTTTATGTCTCACTGCCTTAACCCTTTGGCAGGTGAGGCATTTCGCCACGAAGTCTGCCACTTCCTTTTTCATCCCCAGCCACCAGTAGATCTTCTTTAGATCCTTATAAAGTTTGTCACCTCCGGGATGCACTGAATATGGTGTGTTGTGCCCTTCATCCATCCACCTTTGCTTCAACTCGACACACTTTTGAGGCACACACCATCTCCCTTTGAAGCGAATGCTTCCATCCTCATGGATAGCAAATCCTATTGCCTTACCCTCGGCAATATACTCCTTTATCCTCTTCAATTTCGCGTCGCCCGGTTGGGCGAGTCTAATCTCATCCAATATTGGAGTTTCTACAACCATCGCGTTGATTGTTACACTCACTATGCCCGGGTGCACGAGTTCCACATCTAATCTTGCCAAATCCATGTACAATGCCGGCGGAATTACCAACGAGTTTGTCACGTGTTGGGTTTTCCGGCTGAGGGCATCGGCTACCACATTCGCCTTCCCCTCGTGGTAGGATATCTCCAAATCATAATCCTTAATAAGTTCCAACCACCTTCGCTGCCTCAGATTCAACTCCTTCTGAGTGAATATATACTTCAAGCACTTGTGGTCGGTGAACATTTGACACTTTCTCCCGTAAAGATAATGTCTCCATATCTTTAGAGCGAAAATGACTGCTTCCAACTCCAGGTCGTGTGTCGGATAATTTTACTCATGAGGTTTTAGTTGGAGTGATGCATATGCAACGACCCTCGAGTCTTGCATAAAGACACAACGTAAACCTTCCTTCGAAGCATCGCTGTAAACTTCGAAGTCACCATTCTCTGATGGTAGTGTCAATACGGGTGTGGTTGTGAGTCGTTTCTTTAGCTCTTGAAACGCAGTCTCACACACATCCGTCCACTCGTATTTTACTCCTTTCTTCAGTAGTTGGGTCAAAGGACGTGCGATTTTCGAAAAATCCTTCACGAACCGTCTATAGTACCCGGCTAATCCAAGGAAACTCCTTATCTCAGTTGGCTCTTTGGCGCTGCCCACTCTGTCACGGCAGAAACTTTTGCCGGATCCACTGAAACTCCATCAGCGGATACTATGTGTCCAAGAAATGCCACCTCCTTTAACCAAAAATCGCATTTGGACAATTTGCCGTATAGTTGATTCTTTCGCAAGGTTCCTAACACTTGGTGCAAGTGTTGGGCATGCTCTTCCTCGCTCTTCGAGTAGATCAGGATGTCATCAATGAACACCACTACACACTGATCTAACAACTCTCGAAACACATTGTTCATGAGGTTCATGAACATTGCTGGAGCATTTGTTAACCCGAAGGATAACACTGTGAACTCGTAGTGGCCATATCAAGTTTGAAATGCCGTCTTCGGAATGTCTTTCTCGGCGATTCTCAACTGGTGATACCCAGATCGTTAGTCGATCTTCGAGAATACTGAAGCTCCCTTCAGTTGATCAAACAGATCCTCAATTCTCGGCAAAGGTACTTATTCTTGATGGTCACTTGGTTTAACCCCCGATAATCTATACAAAGACGTAATCATCCGTCTTTCTTCTTAACAAATAAAACCGGTGCTCCCCATGGGGAAGTACTCGGTCTTATGTATCCTTTCTGCAGTAACTCCTCGAGTTGTTCCTTTAACTCCTTCATTTCCAGTGGTGCCATCCAGTACGGAGCTTTTTAGACAGGCTCGGTTCCCGGAATGAGATCTATCGTGAATTCAAGATCTCGCTCGGGTGGCATGCCCGGAATGTCTTTGGGAAACACATCCGGGTATTCTCTTACCACTGGAATGCTGTCAACCTTGTTCTCTTCCGCCTCAAGGTTGTGAACGTAGCACGCATATAATTCATACCCCTTACGCATCAAGCTACTTAGTTTGAGGGCACTAACGATTTTGTTGCTCCTCTTAGGGGGCTGAGAGTAAAAGATAACTCTCTTTCCCCTACTTTTCGACAGGGTGATCTTTTGTTTCTGGCATTCGATCACCGCTTTATACTGGGACAACCAGTCCATCCCCAGTATAATGTCAAAGTCCCTTAAGTTAAATTCTACTAAGTTTGCAAAGAATTCTACGTTCTTGATCACTATAGGAATTCCGTTATATCGTTTAGAGCAAGCTACTACTTCTCTTTAAGGCAATTGAATTCCTAAGCTAATTATCTCGCACTTAGGTAGATCTAACTCAGGCACTATTCTTGATGCTATGATTGAGCAACTAGCTCCAGAATCAAATAAGACTCTAAGGGGTGTATTCAAGACATGAAATGTACCTGCTATCACTTCTCCTTGTGCGGGCACGTCCGCTTGGTTAACCACATTAAGCCTCCCCATAGGGCATCCTGGATTGCCCTGCTGATTCGGATTCGGCTGCTGATTTTGATTCTGAGGTGGTGGAGGACGTTGGTTCTGGTTCTGATTGGGCGACCTATACTGATTTTGAGGGGGCCTATACCCCTGGTTGTTGTCGTTCCGTCCGTTTTGGTTCTGAGGCTGTTCCGGCCCCGTAACCAAATCTTTCCTCTTTGTTATGTTATCCATCCTTGTTCGGCACTCTCGACGCATGTGGCCCATTCGACCACACCGAAAGCAGGCGCCCTGCTGAGGGCATCCCCTCGCTAGACGGGGTCGCCCACATCTCGGGCAGGGTGGTACCGGACCCTCCTGGCTAAATATTCTTCCATTATTTGATTGTTGTGGCCTATTCGGCCCTCCTCGCTGCTCATTCCTTCCCGTATTGCTCTCGCCTCTCGCATCCCGGTTCCTCTTGTCTTGGGGACCCCGGCTGGACTCCCCACTCACTCTCCTTTTCAGTTGTTGTACTCGCGCCACTGCCACAGCGCGATCGTACACGGTTTGCAGGTCGGGGTAGTGCACCCCTGCGATCACCTCGCGCACTGCCAGGTTCAATCCATCTCGAATTTTTTAGCTTTCTCCGCATCTTGGGTACCAATCTTGGTGCGAACCTCACCAGCTCCTTGAACCGAGTATAGTACTCTTGTACGGTCTGACCTCCTTACTTCAGCGACATAAATTCTTCGTACATCGTTTCTTTAGTACTCAGGGGGTGGAATCTATCCCTGAGCAACTCCATCATTTCCGCCCAAGAGTAGGGCTCATCATCTTCAGTCAGTTTTGCTTGAGTCGCCTGCCACCAGTCGTCCGCTTCGCCTCCCAAATAGTACGAAGCGACGTGCACTCTCTCTACTTCCGGACACTTGACCGCCCCCAGCAGCTTGTCAAAGATCCGGATCCATTCCTCCAGTTTTGCTGGATCCGGGATTCACCATTGCCAGATAGTTGGGGCGAGCTTGGGGCGGAGGTACCGCCGCAGCTTGACCCTGATTGACTTGCACGTTCCCTAGTGCAATCAAGACCTCCTCTATCGTCCGAAGACGATCGCCCACATTTTTCGGTGCGGGGGCATCCTGCGCACCTTGGGGTTGTGCTCCTACAGGTTGAGCAGGTTCTGTGTCATTTGGTGGCACTTCAGTAGTAGTTTGGGGATCAGGTTGGGTTCTTGATCTACCTCTTGGTGCCATTCTGTTACAAACTATGTAAATTAGGACACGAGAACGTAATATATTGTCTAGACAAGTTACTATGAATGTGCTTGTATTTTCACACATAATGCTCGATTGGGCTTAAAAGTGACGCAAGATTTTGTTTTAAATTTTTGTTTAATGATTTTTCTTTTTCAGTCGGACAGTGTTCTGTCCAGATTTTTTTTTGATTAAATATATATAAATAAATAAATAAATCTTGTATTTTATTTCCTTAAAAGAAGCTTTTAATATAAGTAGGAAGATGTACAAAAATAGCAATGTTTTCTTAGCAAAAATAGTATCTACTAAAAATAGAGTTTCCTATCGCCTCTAAGCTTCTTCCGGCAGGGTAGCAGGATCCTCCTCCGGGTCCTCCTCCTCTGAGCTTGGCGGAAGTAGGTCGTCAAAGATGTTGTTCGAGTCCTCTCCGTGAGGATCGACGTGTTCCTTCAATATTAGGTTTTGTGTAGTGAGGGTTTGGACTCGGTGTTCGAGTTGGTTTATAAATAATAGTTTAAAAATAATAATCTAATACTTCCTTTGTTCTCTATTAAATGCACCATTCTTGTATTTTACGCCGTCCAGGACATATTTTTAAAGGTTAATAACTCAAATTGTACATAAATAAAAATTATAAAAATTTGATATTCTAAAACTACGTGATTAGACGAATCTAACAAGTTCTCATTTGACTATATTTTTTCTTATATAACCATATTAAAAAATTAATCAAAGTTACTCAATGAATAGTGACTACTATGCAAATGGATCACTTATTTGAGAACGGAGGTAGTAGTTTAAAAATAATCATACTAATTTAAAAATAAACCGGGCTCTGATACCAACTTGTAACACTCCGGTTTTTTGTCACCCAGGTCGGGATGTCACCGCCACACCTCCCTAGCAAGACACGGTTTCTCCGAGCTTACTAAAGAGATGCAAGGCTAGGTATTGTAGTATTTAAAATATTTTAAACAATTAAAATAACCCATACAATATAAATTCAAAAACAATATTATAATGCAGCGGAAAAATAATATCTAAGTATAAGTATTGCAGCGGAAAATGTAAATAGGGCCAACATGGCCAAAACACGGGTTAAACAAGCCCGTTCATACTATAGTCTAATGCAAAATTTAAATGTAATGTGTTCCCAAAAATTCCATGCATGTACATGCTCGAGTATAATCCACATGCTCTTTAGGAAAAAGAAAGAAATGGGTTTGGGTCAGCACAACTTGCTGAGTAAGTTAACACATACATGATCGTGAGGTTTCAAAGCTATTAACTAATATTTAAATAAAAGCATGATAAGAATAAATTATAAATAATTTAATTTAATTAACTAAGTAACTTGCATAATTAATTCATGGCTCTAATCAATAACACATTTAACATAAATTAAAATAAAAGCCATAAGTAATTTAAATAAAGTATTAAATAATTTAAATTGACAATAAATAAATATTTTTAATTATCCCCATTACACCCAAGATTTAGTATTTCAAGTATTTCACGGTTGCATCGCAATCTCGTCAAGTTTAGCCGGTAGCCCGACGGCCGCAGTCGTATCCGCCATACCCAATACCACTCCGGAGCCTCGGGAAACCCATATGGATATTCTCGAGAGTGTAGGTCATATATCTCATGCCGTTTTGGCAACATATCTCAAATTTCGCGCGGGGTCACCATCGTCCATAAAGGCACAAAGTGAATCGTTAGGGGGGCACCTTGCAGAGCACTCACCCCCTAATTTTAATTGACCAAGTTTGTAAGGGGATTTTTCAAAATTCTGCTTTCATGTATTTATTTCAAAAAGAGATTTCTACTCGTTTAAACCTTAAAGGCTAACTTCACCGTTTCAACAAGATTTTCAAGATTTGACTTCGATAAAATACTGTTTACTCCAAAATTCATTAAAAATAATTTTTAACTCCAAAAATTCCGAAATTTGAACGGTGACTCGAAAACACAGAGAAGAACAAGTTTCATGTGTTAAGTTTTTCGATCCGAGTTAAAAAATAAGTCAAAAATGTCGATTTTCATCAGGTTATTAATCTGTCCGAATTTTCTACACAGCAGTTTCAAAATTTCACGATCTACCATATCAAACTAACTCCAAATTTGATGAAATTTTATAGGGAGATACTTAAGACATATATCTACAACTTTCATGTTCGACTAAAGTTCTGAATCGGTCTAGATCTATTGTAAAAAACGTCTACAAGTTCGGACTAAAGTTCTGTCAAGATTTCAAGATCTAAATTTTGAACAGTTCGGTTTGGGGTCGATTTCGGATATCAAAACTTAATGAAAAATTATGAGATTTTTACAGAAGATAGATCTATGTCTTAGGAACATTTTTTATGTTTTAAGTTTTGTTGTTTGAACAGATTTAAGGGTTCGGAAAAATCGTGCAAGAATGCTGCGCCGTAGGGATTTTCGTTGTGACAGATTTTAAGTTCTTGATTTAAATCTTTAGATTAAGTATATTTTAATTCTCCCAAAACCACGTAAGCGTTAACTTACAGATTTATGGTCGTTCCGGCTCATCGATTCGAAGGCGTGGCTTCCATTCCACCGTTTGTCTCCTTGATTCGTCGGGTTCTTCGTTCTAGATCCGAATCGGGGTGTAGAATGGAAAAAGGATGAAGTTAGGATTCGTTTTCGAATCAAGAATGGAAAAGAATCGGACCAGAGCTTACCACAACGACAAGGCCTTCCGATTTTTGTCCAAAACAGTCCCTCCTCTTGGTTTCGTGCCTCCGACGACTCCGGGATTAAGGTTTGATGTGTAGAGATTTTTCGTAGGGTTTGAAAAGTGTTCGGGATTGAACAAGGTGCTTATTTATAGATGTAAAGGACCTAAAGAACGTCCAAAGTCTGCCCTAGTAAGTCTTGAGCCGCAAGGTGAGTAACCGAAGTCGAAAAATCCGAATTCGGGTGAGAAAATCTCGCATGGGTTGTTACTGCCCGACGGCGCGGGCTTGGCGCGCCGTTTATGGGAAACATCGCGCGGCCACCGTGCGGTCACCGCCTGGACTTCAGTCCGGGCGGGTCGTGCGATCCATCGAGCCTTTCCTCCTCTCTTTCGGACTTCTATCCCTCTATTTTCTCGGATTCCGATTTCCGAGCTATTTCCGGACTCCGATTTCCTATCTAAAATTTTACTCGGGTCTAGATTTAATATTGGCCTCGAATTCTCAAGTTCATTGGTGTCGGGTTCCCGTGTACAATTTATTTGATTAAATTATCTTTGGCTTTACGGGTATTGAAAATTTAATTCCTTCTTAAATTAAATTTCATTTCTTATTTCCTTATCTATGTATTATGTTTATTCATTTATTATATTTATTTATCGTTATTGTTTTATTTATTGTTTATTTATTTATTTATTTATTTTATTTATTTATTTTATGTTGCAAAATTTTCGGGTATTACATCGCAACATTCTGCACATTCTGCATATGCAAATTAGGCATCCGACCATCGATTGATAATGGAAATATTACTTTTATACGTTATTGACCGACATTGTCTATGTATATTTATGTTTTAGTTACTTCATCCTTTCCACTAATAGTGTCCCAAAATTTTTGGGATGGTATTTTATGTGGAATAGTTAATATTTAATGTAAGGGTGTATTAGTATTTAAAGTAGGGGTAAATTGAGAATTTATTTGATGTGATTTGAATAAATTTAATTTTTTAGTTGATTTATTTATGTGTGATGTGATAGTTGTGTGTTTGAAACTTTAATATATTTATTGATGCTATGTGATGAGAAAGAATTTGGTAATTAAAATATGTAATTATTTAATTCCTAAGAGCTTCTCCAACAGTTACATTAAAATAGAGTTAGACACCAAATTAAAGGAGAATAGCACTCCAATAGTAAACTTCAGATGGCAAACGGGGGCGTCAATATGAAGGCAAGTGAATACTGCCCGCTAATTCTAGCGTGGCACTGTAGCAACGCTATCTTTTTTTTCTTTCTTTCTTTTTTTTCCATTTTTTACTTTTATTGTAGGAGTACTTCTGTAACACCCCGGTTTTTGGTCACCCAGGTCGGGATGTCACCGCCACACCTCCCTAGCAAGACACGGTTTCTCCGAGCTTGCTAAAGAGATGCAAGGCTATGGTTTTTCAGTATTTAAAACATTCAAACAGCCCATTCATATATAATTTAAAAATAATACATCAAAGTTGCAGCGGAAAAATAATATTTACATATATGTATTGCAGCGGAATTTAAATATAGGGCCAACATGGCCTAATCACGGGTTAAACAGGCCCGTTCATGCAAGATCTAGTCTAATACAAAAATTCAAAATAATATATCATCCCAATCCCGTGTATGCATATGACGATGCATAACTCTCAACTCTGAAAGAAAAAAAATAAAAATGGTTTGGGTCAGCAAAAACTTGCTGAGTAAGTTAACACAAACATGATCATGAGGTTTCAAAGCCTTTAATTAAATTTAGTAAAAACATGCTTATAGGTAATATTCAATTTAATTCATTCATCCACTAATAATTAAATGGCATGATTCCAAACACGGATTTCCACATGAGCATAATTCAAATTCCATGGTAAAATAATTGCAAGACATAATTTAAAGGCACAGTTTAAATAAGGAAAATATTCAAGTATTTCAGGATTTCACTCTTCCTCTTTTATTCGATATAATCTAGTATAATTTGTTCTTGGGGAATCGAACCCGCAAGAAAACAGACAATCGCCCTTGGGGAATCGAACCCGCAAGAACTCACATACATCCTAGGGAATCGAACCCGTAGGAATCAACACATATTCTGGGGAATCGAACCCGCAGAAAGACACACCCTGGGGAATCGAACCCGCAAGGTTTGACACGGACATCCTGGGGAATCGAACCCGCAGGAAAACATACACCCTGGGGAATCGAACCCGCAAGGCTTGACACAGACATCCTGGGGAATCGAACCCGCAGGGACACAGATGCCCTTGGGGACTCGAACCCGCAGGTCAAAACAAGTTTCACAAATTTCACACGTTTCAACATATAATTTCACTAGTCGCTGTTTTGCTCCAAAAATATATAAAAATTCATTTTAAGCCGGATCATTCTGAAACTTTACCAGTAACTCCGAAACACAGAGATGAACAAGTTTCATGTTTTATGTTTTTCAATCCGAGATACGGAAGTAGGTGGAAAATGCCAACCTTTAACAGGATATTAATCTGTCCGAAAATTTCTGACATCAGTTTAAAAGTTCCGAGATCTACCACAGCAAACTAACTCCAAATTTAATGAAATTTTACAGAGAGATACCTAAGACATATATCTACATCTTTCATGTTCAGCGAAAGTTCCAAATCGGTTTAGATCTAATGTCAAAAACATCATCAAATTCGAAACTAATTTTGTTCAAGTTCCTTGATTTCGGTACGAACGCAGATCGGAACGGCTCAGGTTCGGAGGTTCAAATCTTAACGAAAAATTCTAAAATTTTACAGAGATGTTCTAAACTCATAGATCTACAATTCTTATGTTCAATGCCAATCCTAAATCAGTCTAGAACTAAGGTAAAAATCACCAACAAGTTCGGACTAATGTTCTGTCAAGAATTCCAAGATCCAGATTTAATACAGTTCGGTTTCGAGTGAATTTCATAAATCACATCATCTTGAAAAATTCTGAAAATTTTACAGTAGATAGATCTAAGCCTTAGGAACGTTTTTCGTATTTTAAGTTTTCTCGTTTGAACAGTTTTAAGGTTCCTAAAAATTCGTGAAAAAACGCTGCGCTGTAATGGTTTTCGTGTGGACAGAATTTATGTTCTTGATTAAATCTTGAGATTAGACGTATTTTAATTCGCCAAAACCATAGTAAGGTTAACTTACAGATTTACGGAGGTCTCGGCTCGATGATTCGCAGGCGTGGCTTCCACGTTCTTCGTTCTCCCTCCGAGATCCTTCGTTTGTCCTCAACACGTCCGGATCGGGGTTTAGAATAGAAAAGAGGTTTAATTAGGATTCGTTTTTGAATCAAACATGGTAAAGAAGGGATCAGATCTTACCACGATGACGGGAGTCTTTGGATTTTCGTCCAACTCAGTCTCCTCTCTTGCCTTCGTGTCTCCGACGACTCCGGGATTAGGGTTTCGACGTATAGAGAGATTTCGTAGGGTTTCGTAAAGAGTTTGGGGCTTCCAAGAGGGTTTATTTATAGATAACTAAGACCTAGGGCGTCCAAGATCTGACCCTAAGAGTCTAGAGTCGAAAGATGTTCAACCGAAAGTCGAAAAATCCGGAATCGGGCGAGAAAATCGCGGAACGCCGCGACTGCGCTGCTGGCGCGCACTTGGCGCGGGAATCCCTTTAAAAGCGCGCGGACACCGCGCCATCCTGGCCTGGACTTCGGTCTGGGCCGGGTCGTGCGATCCGTCGTGCGTTTCCTCCTCTCTTTCGGACTTCTATCCCTCTATGTTCTCGGATTCGGATTTCCGGGGTATCTTCGGGCTCCGATTTCCTATCTTAATTTTATTCGGACCTAAATTTATATTTGGACTCGAGTTATTGAGTCTATCGGTGTCGGATCCTCGTGTAACCATTTATTTAATTAAGTTGTCTTCGGATTCCCGGGTTCCCGGAACTTTGATTCCTTTTTAATTTAAATTCCATTTCTCATTTCCTCTACATTTATTTATTTATTTGTTGAATTTATTGTATTTATTGTATTTATTGTTTATTTATTTAATTATTGTTTTATTTTATGTTGGAAAATTCTCGGGTATTACAACTTCACTAGTTCATTTTTTTATTATGTTATATTTTATTTTTAATAATTAAGAGTATATATAAATTATATATATTTTTAGATTTAGATCAATTTTTAATATGAGTATTTTAAAAAGAGCAATAAAATTAGAGAATTCTGTAATTCCTCTGTTTTTTAGTGTTTGCTACGGACTCACCTAGCACGCAGTCCAATGCACATTTCAAACGGAAAAAAGGCCCAAGAAGTCCTTTTTCTTTCCAATTTGGCCAATTTCATCCTCTAAGAATTTTTGACCCAATATAGTCTTCTGCCTTTCCTAATTATATCCCAATCCATCCTTTTTTTCACTTACCAAATTAAATTACTGAGTTAGCAGTTTTAATCCATTTTCTTACAAGTTACAAATGGTCTAACTCATCGGGTCACTAAATTTGACCCGACATTTGGGGTTCAAGTTTGAGAAGCACGGGAAACCCTCTCTGCCTTCCGTTCACTCCATTTTCAAATGAACTAAAAACTTAACTAGAATCACCAAGAAAATACTACCAATGAAAAGCCCGTTGAAATTCAAATCAAGTTCCCAACAATCAGTGTACCACTACTTCTGCAATTCCACTTACTTTTAGTTCAACTTCGTAAAAACTTTCTTAGCAATGACAGCAGAACCCTATAGATGCCCTAAATTAAAATTTTCTCCACAAATTACAGAGAAAAAATAAAATTCTCATAAACAAGACAACTAAATCTTGATATATCAAATCAAATGCTTTAGAATTCATTGAATAACAACTTTCATCTTAGATCTAACACCGGCGTTGTTGCTTAAAACATCGATTTCCCCAAAGGCATCCCGTGCCTTCTCCACAGATACCTCTCAATCGCAGCGCCGTTCGCAGTAATATCAAGCTCAACCTCATGGCTCTCGACGGATTTTGCCTATACTCTCGGGAGACGTCTGATCCGACCTTCTCATTGATTTCACTGCAGAGCTATTGTAGTCGATCTATTCTCCAAGCGGCGGCGACGATTCTGCAGCCGGCTTTGGCCAGAAATATTGGTGTGAACAATTCTGCAGCCAACTTTTGTGTGAACAGGGGAGGGGTTGGAGTTGGTTTAAACCTAAACCCGAAATATTGGGTCTGGGCATTATATCTGGTGGGTTGGAAAACCTTTATTAGAGGGTGTTTATTTGCAAGAAATTAGATTAAGAATGATACGAAAGTAATTTAGTTTTATAATTGAAAAAAAAAAGGATGGATTTGGATATGATTAGAAAAGGTAGATGACTATATGAAGCCAAAAATTCATAGAGGACGAAATTAGCCAAATTGGAAAGAAAAAGGACTTCTTTGGCCTTTCTTCCCATTTCAAACCATTAATAACTCAAATTCGGTACAAGTAAAAATTCTTAAAGTTTGATATCTAAAAACTAAAAGACGAGACCAATCTAACAAGATCTCACTTGGCTATATTTTAACTTGTATAACTATGATAAAACTTTAAATCAAAGTGTTTGTGTGAACAGTACCATATTTGCAAATGTAGCAATATTTCACAAACGGATGAAGTATTCAATAAAAATTACTTCCTCTGTTCTCTTTTAAATGTACCATTCCTGCATTTCACGCCGTCCAAGACACATTTTTAAAGCTTAATAACTCAAATTGTACATAAATAAAAATTATAAAAAAATTGATATTCTAAAACTATGTGATTAGACGAATCTAACAAGATCTCACTTCACTATGTTTTTTTCTTATATAAATATGTTAAAAAAAATTAATTAAAGTTACTCAATGAATAGTGACTACTATGCAAATAGATCACTTTTTGAGAATAGGGGTAGTAGTTATTATGTATATGAATAAAGATTACATACTACTTTGTATTTTTTTTTTCTAAACAGCCCATACATGCTAGGAAATGAGTGGTGGGAACTCATATCATACAAATTACAAAGGGACAAATGAAAGGGATAGGGGGCCGGGTGGGATCGAACCCCCAAAGGTTGGGGAGTCAGGGGACTTAACCAATTGGCCGAGCCATCATCCCTTTACATCCTTTGTATTGAGTTTAATAATTGGTTGAATATTGATTAGATTATACTAATTTTCTTATATTAAATAACTTAAAATAATTAAAAATTAAATAAAAATAAAAATAATATATATAATAAAATTTAGAGTATAATTTATATATATATATATAATATTAATTGATAGATAAAAATTAAATGAATAGTAACAGAGGAACATTTAGAGTTTGATTGTTGGAGATGAAAAATGAAAACCGACTGGAAAATAAAGTAGAGTTGACTGGGAAATAGAGTTTATTGCTGAAGATGGCCTAAAAGGGAAATGTGACAATTATAATGGGACAGACCAAAAAAAGAAAATATGACGGAATTAGTGAGACGGAGAGAGTATTAAGCAAACGCCTGATATTGGGCATGTGGGTCTTCAAGGTTTCCTGACAGAGGAGTCCCTTTTCATGCATGGATTCAACTTGTCCTTAACATTGCGAGGTGGAAAATCAACCAAAGCTTGACATATTGTCTTTAGTCGTGGAATATGTTGCCACAGTTTATACGCTTACAAAAATTTGGTTTAAGGTAAAGATTCATCAGTTTACACTTGTCTTCTCATGAAATTGCTCAATTCACACATTCCGTACATATATAACAGAATCATATTTCGGTATCCAAACACAAATTGGGCACGAATGAGCTCTTCAACATAAGGAGAAGCATAATCGCAAAACAAGCAAATGCGCCTCCCATGAAATTAATGTCTGCGCCCTCTAAGAAAAAAACAGGGACTCGATGGGATGCAAAAGAGCTAGGAACATCTAGAAACTTGCTCGGCATAGATACTAGCTTTGCAAGCATGGTTAACAATGGGAACTCGACCTAGATGCTTCAGACATACTTGTTGCATCATCGCATAAAGCTATGAACAGCATTTCCTTGATGAAGGGAAGAACAATATGCAAGAACTCTAGATGTGATGTCCTAAAGTCGTCCTTGCAAGGAAAGGATTGCAACTCCAGAAATGGTGCCCAAACTGTGAGTGGAACATACATAATCACATTAATGATTGATCAATTTTTAGCCCCAAAACCACGAGCACTAGGTCTTGGAGATGAGTCTACAAATTGTCTCCTGTTTTCTGCTTTTCGCTTTCTCCTTGCAGTACCTGGGGGAGCCTGAATATGAATTGATAAAAAGGAAGAAAATGAATCAATTATCAGTAGGATTAGTCCAGTTCTAAAATATTAATATATCTTTTCTCAATGAATGTATAAATGTAAAATGCAGGCTATGGAAACATGGAGAATTGCAAAAGGACCACGGAAAGACTATGGATTTTCAGTTGAATCCTTCTAAAGCAATGATTTAACAATATAAATGGATGGGCACCTTCTGTTCTTCCTTTAGTGCCTCCTGGAGATTTGCCATTGTGGGAAGTGATCCACCTTCCATTACACCCATCAAGTTCTTCATACGAACACGCATTTGGAAAAGTTGAGCAACTAGTTGACTCACCTGCAAAGATATAACGCCATGTTGTGAGTCATATCTGCAGTGAATCATTACAAATAGTAGTACAATTTCTGGGAATCAACTGTGCAATCTTGCTCACTTATCTTACCTGCTGTTCTGTTTTCCCAGAATCTTTAGCTACTCTTTTTCTCCTTTCAGAAGATTCTGCCAACAGTTCTGGTTTTTCCCTTTCCTCTGCAAACAGAAATTGATATCATTAGATGTGTACTCAAAAGAAGATAAATGGCATGGACCAGAAATTTACAGTTTAGTGTCAAAAACTTATTTCAGCTGAAAACGGGCCTGCACATCAATTGCCTACATTTTGTGTTTAAAATAATCAAAGATGTTATTCGTGATAAAATGCATTGGAAAAAAATTCCATATATTTCATGGAGGTTTTCAAGACCCAGTTGGGCAATTCGCCAAAGTATTAGTAGCAAATGAGCTAATACGCATGATCCTTCTTCTGAGGTCTACATGTACTCATTCTCTTACTTTTGCAACTCCAAGACATATGAAGGAATGAGGCAACGTAAAAGAATAACGAGTACGCATGTAAACAAGGTCCAGTAGGAAAACAAAGTGACGGGTAAAGGTATGATGCTGAAATTCCTAGATGTTAAAACAGAAGGCAGAGATAACCTGGGGTCATTGCTTCGATCATAGATTCCATTACTTGCACATTCTTTTCTGCTTCTCGAATTTGTGCAGGAGTAACCTAATTGAATACATTCAATTAGGAAATTTGTTATGATTATGAGTTCCTTCAGGCATTATAATACCTTCAATTGTAAACAATCCTTTTAGTTAAATTTATCAAATACAAATATCTGATTGTGGTTATCTCGTTTCATAAATAATAAACAGAGAAATGGATCGATAGGGCATGATCCAAGTTATTCAAGGAGAACTATCACCAAATTAGTCTTAAATATTTATTCACATGCATTAAATTCAAGGAACATACAGAAGGGACTATTCCCAGTGGTTAAGAACTAAGTAGTTAAGAGACATAATATAATAATATAATAAAACAAGTAGTAATAATACCTTCCCCATTCCCGGTATCATTCCTATAACACGAGACATAGAGCCCATCCGTGCAACTGTCTGTGTTTGCTTCAAGAAGTCATTAAAATCAAATTTGGCACTCATGATTTTCTTCTGCAGTTCTTCAGCATCTTCTTGGCGCATCTGTATCCAACAGGAGTTCCAATAAATACTTATAAACAATAAATTAGTAAAGAAAGTCAAACATTGGTAATTATAAACTCACAACTTCTTGGGCTTTCTCCACAAACGATAAAACATCACCCATTCCTAAGATACGTCCTGCCATTCGATCTGGATAGAAAGGTTCAAGGTCTTCCATACGCTCCCCTCTACCTACAAGTTTAATTGGCTTCCCCGATACCTATAAGGATCATTCATGAAATTATCATATTGCATCCATCACCATGTTAGCAAATATATGTGATTGTCAAATATGAGCAAATGTGTGTATTCATATTTATCAAAGTACAATGCATGAGTTGAACTTCTAAGATATCTTACTCTAGTAAATCAGAACTAAGTGGTATAATATTCTTCTGGGCCGCAATTACTGCATTAAGTATTCGTATGCTCCATAGCAACATAAAAGGTTAAATCTCTTGCAAAGTTTTCCTTTGGACTTGTTTTCTTCCCATTAATAATTAATACAAAAAAATGATACAAGCCATTTAAGAAGATAACTGCCTACCTCTTTTACACTCAAGGCTGCACCACCTCTAGAATCCCCATCTAGCTTTGTTAGAATGGCACCGGTAATTCCAATTTCAACATTGAATGTTGTGACCAATGCTAACGACATGGAACAGCATATATTATAAGTAAAGATCAAAATTGTTTTCAATACCAAAATGTCGTTTGTCAGTAGACAAATCAGTCAAAGCATTAAAACAAGCAGGTTTGACTTCAGGAGAGCCTGTGGCAATAATGCTAGTTCAGAAGGAAATACTTTGCCAGAGAGAACATGCTAATGGTAACCAAAACCAGAAAACAGTATTAACAGCATAAAAACAAAATTTACGTGTATTAAAAATAAATTTTTAAGAAAAATGTATTCACACAAAACTAAATGTCAAGGAGGGCAATTAATGTCATTCCTTACTTTTAACTGATTCGTCAATTTCAATCAGGCCATAAACTCTAGAAATATTATAAGAAGCATATACCAGCAGCTTCTTGGCCAGTCATTGCATCCACAACAAGCAAAACTTCTGTGGGATTTAACACTCTTTTGACGTCCTTCAGTTCATCCATCATTGTTTTATCTATCTGATATGGAAAAATATTTACTATATCAATTCAACAAAAGCACTTCTGGGTCCTATACTCAAGATCTCATGGTCAATTATTCTCACCTGAAGTCTTCCAGCAGTATCCATTATGACCACATCTACATTCTTTTTCCTTGCCTCCTCCAAACCTTGCCTTGCTATTTCTGCCGGCTTAATGTCAGTTCCTGCTGCATATACAGGTACTCCAACCTATTTAAAGTTGACAACGATTGAAGATGAGAGCATGACTATAAAGATAAAAGAATATCAGACACTGTAGAATTTGGTACAATCAGTAAGAATCATCAAAAGAAGAAAGACACTGTTATGAAGGTTTCTAAATTAGCCCAAAAAGCTCAAACATCTGCTTCATATCATCTTCCCTTTGTCAAAATAATCTACTGTGTCCAACAACAGCTAACTATAGATCCAGTTATTCCTAATTTTTGGTACTCACCACTTCCTCATACGTTTCATAATGATGCTATTACAACAAACATAATATATACTGGTTAGGTTTCTCACGGTCAAGATAATCAACTATGTCCAACAAGAGCTAACTGTAGATCCAGTTATTCCTAATTTTTTGTACACACCACATCCTCATACGTTTCATGATGATGCTAACAACTCTCATAATATATACTGGTTAGAACTTAGAAGTTTCAGGGTCAAGATATGTATCACTAAGCAAAGTTTATATGATAAACATTTCACACTTCCACTATCTGTGAAAATGGATGGGAAAAGACAAGATAAATATGACAGAAATCTATAATATTATTCTAATACTGAGATTTAAGCTGTTGAAAACAAGAAGCCATCCCCAGAGAACTACCTGTTCACCTAAAATAACCAACTGATCAATTGCAGCAGGTCTGTAAACATCTCCAGCAATTAGCATGCAATTCTTCCCCTGTTAATCATGCCATTCAAATTTGAGCAATATTAGTCTAAACGTCAAAAGGAGAGATTTAAGTATAGAAATTTAGAACCAGGTACGGCACCAGCTTTTTCAGATACAATGCTAGCTTTGCACTGACAGTAGTCTTTCCCACACCTTGCAATCCAGCCAACAAAATCACAGTTGGTTTAGATCTCGCAAATACCAAGTCAGAAACTTCTCCTCCCATTAAATTTATGAGCTCGTCATTCACAATCTGTGTAGATTAAAGGAAAATTTAACTATTATCGAAAATGTTCAACCATGGCCACAAAGTAATCCTAAAAGCAATCCATTTGTTGCAGTGAACACATTATTCAAATATGTGTAGATTAAAGGTAAAACAATAAATATCATTGAAAGTTCCAACCACGGTGATAAAATATCCATAGAATCGAATTAGAGAACTACTGGTATATGCATTTTTCAATTGAAATTTGTGGAAAGGACCTCATGAGTATAAATAAATGGTTCTCAACTGACCTTATCAGTTGAAGATATCTTGAAATGATAATATGGCGCCTAGGGTTCAATGTGGAGATGCATGTTTTGAAAAGCTAAAATTTAAACAGAAAGTTAATACTGCAGAGTCGTCAGCTGGGATGAGTCCATTTTCTAGGCATACCTTAACTAATTGCTGGTCTGGTCTCACCCCACGGATGACTCCAGTACCAACCGCTTTATCAGTTACGGCTTGAACAAATCTTCTAACAACAGGAAGACTAACCTGCCAACGGAAAATAAGCGTTCGTGATAGACACCAACTCAAAATATTACCACCAATCACTAAAAACCCTCGAATTCTGCGGCTCTTACATCAGCTTCCAAGAGGGCTCTCCTAATGTCTCTCATGGGTTCCACAATGTTTTCCTTGCTCAAAACCTCTATATCACAATACGCAGAAAGAAAAACTCAGTAAATTGATCTCCCGCTATTTTTCAAATCAAAAAGCAGAACAGATATCTGGGAGAAATGAAGAAAAAAAAAAATTGATAAAACACAGAAACCTTCTCCCTTGAGCTTGCTCCAAGCCGCTTCGAGCCCACTGGTTAATTGCCCAAACATTTCAGCTCTCACGACTCCCCGCATATCCCTCCTTTGGACAACACCAGTCTTCGAATTCACCGATCGCCATACCTCTCTCTGCACAGCAGCAGAAAAGAAAAAAATTAAACCAGTTTACTATCCCATAAAGCAAAGCAATTGAGCTTAATGCTTACAGTGAATGAGTTCCCGCAGGAGAAGGACAGCGACTGAGGGGAGCAGGTCCGGGAATTGAAGCGGTTGGAGAATGATGATACATGAAGAGATAATTTAGGGATTAGAAGAGAGGAAGGGCGGGAGGCAACGGTCGAAAATCGAGCAGAGACCTCCATGGGAGGCAGCCGAGAAAGTGCTCCGGTTCCGCAGATTTTTTTATTTATCCGTTTCGTAATCTGTTTGTCCCTGTTACCATTATCAGGATCGATTGGAGGATCTGGTGTGCCGCGGTCCACTGAATTATTCTACACCCGCTTTTACAAATAAGAGAATAATGTAGTGGGCCCAGTACACAGGTCTCTAGAGTATTGACATGGGCTTAGCCCCAAACCCAAATTGTGCATTTGTTATAAGGCAATCTCCAACCACACCCTCATTTTTGCAGAAGCTACAGTACAAATTTCTATTTTTGCATGACTGCTACAGTAACTGCATCTCCAACCCAACCCTCCATTTTTGCAGGGTTAAAGAATATTCCCCACATATTCCATTTCATATATTATTTTATATTACTTTTCATATTAACAAATAACACCCAACATTTTATAATTTTTACATATTCTACTTCACAATAATATTCAAAATATTATTTTTATATTCTTATTCTTATTTAAATTATTTAGTACTTTTTAATTATTTGATAACATAAACTAATAAAAATATACTTTTAATAAAAGAAATTTATAATATTAATACGAAACAACACTTATCATTTAATATAGATAGAACACATAACATTAATTACGCAAATACAACAATACCACATAATTAATCATCGGAGTTACTATATTGTTCCCATATATGCTCAATCAAAGCATCACGTAGTTCGTAATGTGCATCCCTGCTTCTGATTCGAGTGTATCGCTCGAGAAATTGGTGATATTCATCTTGATTTGTTGCCCTTTCAACGGATGGGAGCGGTGCCTCTTGATACTCTCTTATTGGCGCGCTAAGATCACGTTCTTCTTCTATTATCATATTTTGCATGATAATGCACGCAGACATTATATCATGAAAAATATTTTTATGCCAATAACGACTTAGTCCTTTCACGATTGCCCAACGTGACTGTAGAACTCCAAATGCGCGCTCTACATCTTTCCTGCAAGATTCTTGCCTTTGTGCAAATAATTTTTTTTTCTGGCCACGCGGATTACTAGTAGTTTGCACAAGAGTGGCCCCATTTAGGATAAATATCATCGGCTAAATAATAGCCCAATTCATATTGTTTTCCCTGAATGTTATACCGTGCGGGAGGTGCAACACCCGAAGTAAGATCTCGTGTAACACCCCGGATTTGATAACCCAGGCCGGGGTGCCACCGCCACACCTCCCTAGCAATACACGGTTCCTCCGAGCTTGCTAAAGAGATGCAAGGCTATAGGTGTTGGAAAAAGTTTTAAAAGCAAGTCCGGAATTACTTAAAAATGATAATGTAATATCATCAATACATGATAATAAAAATAATAGGTTGCAGCGGAAATTAAATACAGGGCCGACATGCCCAAAAGTCGGGTTAACAAGCCCGAATGCAAGTCATGTAGAACAAATAATTAAATACCCAAAGTGATCCCCGATGCATGATCATGCTCCGTACTCTGTAATGGAAAAATGAACAACGGGTTTTATCAGTATATAAAATACTGAGTAAGTTAAGCCCTAACAAAACAATTTAAGGGGTTACATGTGTTTAAATCCAAAGATTCACTTGTCATGCATTACTTTAAAAATCCATATTTTATTCGCAGCGGAAAACATGTTTAATTTATTCAAGACGACAATGCATAATTTAAAAGACTTAATTTAAAAGCGGAATTTAAAAGCATAACTTAAATGACGTAATTTAAATGCGTAATTTAAAAACATAATACAAAAGATTTAAGCGTAATCAACACTCACACAAGTCTTTTATATTTTATCCCGCAACTAAGAAGAGGACACCACACAAGAGAGATCACTAACGAGGCAATCTCAAAAATCATAATCAGTTAGCCGGTGAACCGGCGGCCGCAGCCATATCAGTATTGACTGTCGTTTTGGCTAGCCATGTATCTCGATTGCCATTTCGGCAAGCCGTGTGTATCTACTGTCAATTTGACAGGCATGTATATCAACTGTCATCTGACAGGCATTTCAAGCGGTTTCACTGCCACTCGGACAGGCCGTGTATTTCTCACTGCCGTTTTGGCAGGCCATGTGCACAACTGCCGTTTTGGCATAATAAGGAGATCACTAACGAGGCAATCTCAGATAGTAAGGAGACCACTAACGAGGCAGTCTCAAAGATAATGATAGCATGAAGATCGGCTCAGCCTAGTGAACGGGATTTTTCGAAAGTTCGTATTTCAAAGTTATCAAAATATTCGGTATCGCATTTCGTAGTTCGAGTTTTCTCAAGTTCGAAAAATCCGATTTGACGCAGTATGCGCCTTTCTTAATTAAAAATTCATTTTTACGCTAAAAATTCTGAAATTTACACAGTAGCTCAAAAACACACACACAAACAACTTTCATGTTTTAAGTTTTTGGAAATAAGGTTTCGAAGTGAGTCAAAATTTGAGTTCTTTACAAAAGATAATTTCTGTCTCAAAAACTGATTTCGTCACAGGTTCGTGCGACGCCGATTAAAAATTCATTTCAAAGCCAATTGATCCGAAATTTTTACAGGAGATACAAAACACATTAAGGAACAACTTTCATGTTTTAAGAAATCAGAAATAATGAATTTTAGGTGTTCAAAAATCGACCACAACACGCTGTACACGCGCGGACTCAAAGGATTGCTTAAAACAGGTTCTGAAATTTGGCCGTTTGACATATCAAATGAACTCCAAAATCCATGAAATTTTATATGCATAATAATCTAGACACATTTATCTACAACTTTTGTTTAGAAATGCAAAGTTAAATTATTCTAAAAACGGGTAAAAAATATGCATCAAGTCGAGTAATGAAATCTGTCAACAGTTTCAAATGTTCGGTTTGTCACAGAAAGTTTACGTCGAAATTTGGGATAGCAAATCTTAATTTCAATTGCTGAAATTTGGACACAAGATAGATTAAAGTCTTAGGAACAAAATCTATGTTGAAAAGTTTTCGGTTTGAATTCCCGAAGGTCGAGTTTTAGGCGAGATTTTGAAATTGGACGAAAATAGGGTTTTTGAAAATCGATTTTTGTTACAGGTATAGATCTCGAGTTTTAAACAACAATAAACAACCAAAATTTGTGAGTAAGGTCTTAACTTACTTAATTAGAGAGTAGGGTCACTGTAAAGGGTTTCTGGACGTCCTAAGGTCGCGACGAACGGCCAACTTCTCCGATCGCTTTTTGTTCATTTCCCGACGTAAAATCGTAGCAAAGGAAAATGGTTAGATTTCGAGTTTGTTAAAGCTTATGGACGATTCAAACACTGTAATACTACTTACCAAGGTTCTAGAGGGTAGAGGCTTCGTCCCGTTTGCCTCGTCGTCGCCGGAATACTCGCGGGAAAGTGGAGTCGAAGGAGTTTTGAACATGGAGAGAAAAGATGGGAGTGTCTAGGGTTTGTTTACTGAAAATATGGGGTAGGGGGCGCCCAATATTGATATTATGGCCTTCCCAAAAGCTTTGATCCTCTTGCCCTCGTTAGGGGACGGATTTTTGGCAAGAAAATTGCCATAGAAGGAAAGTTTACACCTTCTGCACCTCTGGCGCGCTGGTGACGCGCACCTACGCCTTTGCCCGCGCGGAGCACGCGTGGCCAGGCCTGGAGTCGCGACTCCGCCTTCCGCGTGGTGGCCGCGCAGTGGCGCGCGGCGAGCTCGGGCCGGCCGGACCGGCCGGTTCGGCGGTCCGCGTGGTCCGTCGGGTCTTTTCTTCTTTTCTCGATCGGGTTTCTATCCCCTACGTTTTCGGTTCAACTTTTCGGGTCATTTCTGGGGTTACGATTCCTTTCTAAATTTTATTTTGACTCCAATGAATTTCATATTTGAAATCAAGAATTCGTCGAGTTCGAATCCGTCGGCTTGAATTCGTCGTCCTGTGGCTCCCGTGCAATAATTTATCTAATTAAATTATTTCCGACTTCACGGGTTCTTGGAATTAAAATTCTTTTCCTTCTTGAATTTAATTCCAATTCTTTTGGGATTAATCCATGGAATATCTTCGGGCTTCCTTTCCCTCTTTCATCCCATTTCGACTTGACCAAAATTTGGGTTCGAATTCTTTGAATTTATCGGTCACGCCATTTCCGAGCAATAATTTATTGTAATAAATTATTTTCTTCTCGGAAATAAATTTTATTTCGTTTCTTTGGGCGTTGTAAAAACCCCGGGTATTACAGTCTACCCCCCCTTAAGAATCAACTTCGTCCACGAAGTTGCGCCCTCGCTTTCTTTTGGCCTCAATTTAATGTTGGGGTATTTCCATCTACTTTCCTTCAGGATAAACGTCTCCCACAAGAAATGTATTCCATTCCTTTGAACGTGGATTAAATTTCTCGGGTGTTACATCTCTCCCCCTTATGAATCAACTTCGTCCTCGAAGTTGGGCGTTAGCTCCTCGCGAGCTCGGACATTGTTTAGTTGCGTGATTGTATTAATGTGTGTTGTTGTTTGTTGTTATTTGACTGAACCCAGAATTGAAATTTCCAAGTTGCCTACGTACCCTGTGAAGGGATCAAGTCATGACGTAGTTCAAAACAATTTGAACTTGTTTATTTTTTATTGGATACAATTTGTCGAGTCGAACTCAACAATAAATGCAGTTATCGATGCTTGAAAACTTCTTACGGTTGCTTGGGCCGAGTGGTCACATCCTCTCTCCTGTTTATGTTTTCCATTCGCGTCCGACAGTCACGCAGCTGATGACCATGTCGACCGCACCGAAGGCATGCTCCAGGCTGAGGGCATCCTCTCGCATAGTGTGGTTTACCACACTTTGGGCATGGTGGCGCATAGTCACCATGGTTGAAGACTATCCCCTTGTTTCGTCCATTGTCGTTTTGATGTGGTTGGTTCGAGTTTCCACGGACATGGTCCTTATTCCTCTTGTATTCTCCTTGTGATCCTTGGTTAGTCCCACCTACCGGTTTCCGTTTCAGTCCTTGAACTCGTGCAACCGCTACTGCACGATCATACACAACTTGTAGGTCAGGGTAGTGCTCACCCGTGATCACCTCTCTAATAGATAGGTTCAGTCCCATCTTGAACTTTTGTGCCTTCTCTACATCAGTTGGCACCAGTCTCGGCGCGAACCGCACCAACTCCTTGAAACGGTTACAGTACTCTTGGACCGTCTTGCCTCCTTGCCTCAGTGTCAGAAATTCCTCGTACATAGCAGCCTTCGTGCTCATGGGATAAAAATGATTCCTAAGCAGATCTGTGAATTCTGACCATGCGTAGGGCTCGTCGTACTCCGCACGTTTCCATTGGGTGGCTTGCCACCAATCATCCGCCTCGCCTCCCAATTAGTATGAAGCTACGTGAACCTTTTCCCCATCAGGACACTTTATGGCGTTCAACAGCTTATCGAACGTCCGTATCCATTCCTCTAGCTGAGTTGGGTCCTCTTTGCCAGCGTAGTGGGGTGGTTGGTAAGGGTTTACCAAGGCTAAGTAGTTGACTCGGGCTACCGGTGGTGGTACCCCCGCTTGTGCACGTTGCACTTCAGCATTTCCTAATACTACGAGAACTTCCTCAACCGTCCTTAGACGCTCATCCATATTCTGAGGAACCTCATTGTTGTTTGGCATGTTGGGGAGGTCAGAGTCAGTGTTGTTTGGGATTACATTCCTTGGTCTTTCCTTAGGTGTCATCCTCTGTTATCAACGCACGTGAAGAGAGTTTCTAATCTAAGGCAAGTTAGCGTTCAAGAAAATCTATAAGGTAGGATTGGCAAGAGGTAATAGATAGGAGAATGCTAAACTTAGGTGATCAAGTTCTAGGACTAAGGCAAAATTAGTTTTAAGCAAATGCTTCTAAATCAAGGTCATGACCAATTTTAAGGTAAGAGTTTTGACACTGTTAATTCACATAAAAAAAAAATTTAGCGCGATATTCATGTATGTATGTATGCAAATGCATGTATGCTTTATACAATGCTACCCCAACCCCGAAAAATATTTTCGTGACTTTAAAATCTTGTTGGAAAAATTTCTATGCATATGTAAATATTTTCCATGGGTTTAAAATAAATTTTGTTCCATGGAAATAAAACTTAAAATTTAAATAATAATAATGGTACTTAAAAATTTTAAAATAATATTAATATTTGTTTAAAAATCTTGGGCCTCTATATTGGCCAAAATAATAATAATAATTTAAAAATATTTCCGGGCTCTGACACCATTTTGTAACACCCCGGATTTGATAACCCAGGCCGGGGTGCCACCGCCACACCTCCCTAGCAAGACACGGTTCATCCGAGCTTGCTAAAGAGATGCAAGGCTATAGGTGTTGGAAAAAGTTTTAAAAGCAAGTCCGGAATTACTTAAAAATGATAATGTAATATCATCCATACATGATAATAAAAATAATAGGTTGCAGCGGAAATTAAATACAGGGCCGACATGGCCAAAACTCGGGTTAACAAGCCCGTATGCAAGTCATGTAGAACAAATAATTAAATACCCAAAGTGATCCCCGATGCATGATCATGCTCCGTACTCTGTAATGGAAAAATGAACAACGGGTTTTATCAGTATATAAAATACTGAGTAAGTTAAGCCCTAACAAAACAATTTAAGGGGTTACATGTGTTTAAATCCAAAGATTCACTTGTCATGCATTACTTTAAAAATCCATATTTTATTCGCAGCGGAAAACATGTTTAATTTATTCAAGACGACAATGCATAATTTAAAAGACTTAATTTAAAAGCGGAATTTAAAAGCATAACTTAAATGACGTAATTTAAATGCGTAATTTAAAAATATGATACAAAAGATTTAAGCGTAATCAACACTCACACAAGTCTTTTATATTTTATCCCGCAACTAAGAAGAGGACACCACACAAGAGAGATCACTAACGAGGCAATCTCAAAAATCATAATCAGTTAGCCGGTGAACCGGCGGCCGCAGCCATATCAGTATTGACTGCCGTTTTGGCTAGCCATGTATCTCGATTGCCATTTCGGCAAGCCGTGTGTATCTACTGTCAATTTGACAGGCATGTATATCAACTGTCATCTGACAGGCCTTTTAAGCGGTTTCACTGCCACTCGGGCAGGCCGTGTATTTCTCACTGCCGTTTTGGCAAGCCATGTGCACAACTGCCGTTTTGGCATAATAAGGAGATCACTAACGAGGCAATCTCAGATAGTAAGGAGACCACTAACGAGGCAGTCTCAAAGATAATGATAGCATGAAGATCGGCTCAGCCTAGTGAATGGGATTTTTCGAAAGTTCGTATTTCAAAGTTATCAAAATATTCGGTATCGCATTTCGTAGTTCGAGTTTTCTCAAGTTCGAAAAATCCGATTTGACGCAGTTTGCGCCTTTCTTAATTAAAAATTCATTTTTACACCAAAAATTCTGAAATTTACACAGTAGCTCAAAAACACACACACGAACAACTTTCATGTTTTAAGTTTTTGGAAATAAGGTTTCGAAGTGAGTCAAAATTTGAGTTCTTTACAAAAGATAATTTCTGTCTCAAAAACTGATTTCGTCACAGGTTCGTGCGACGCCGATTAAAAATTCATTTCAAAGCCAATTGATCCGAAATTTTTACAGGAGATACAAAACACATTAAGGAACAACTTTCATGTTTTAAGAAATCAGAAATAATGAATTTTAGGTGTTCAAAAATCGACCACAACACGCTGTACACGCGCGGACTCAAAGGATTGCTTAAAACAGGTTCTGAAATTTGGCCGTTTGACATATTAAATGAACTCCAAAATCCATGATATTTTATATGCATAGTCTAGACACATTTATCTACAACTTTTGTTTAGAAATGCAAAGTTAAATCATTCTAAAAACGGGTAAAAAACATGCATCAAGTCGAGTAATGAAATCTGTCAATAGTTTCAAATGTTCGGTTTGTCACAGAAAGTTTACGTCGAAATTTGGGATAGCAAATCTTAATGTCAATGGCTGAAATTTGGACACAAGATAGATTAAAGTCTTAGAAACAAAATCTATGTTGAAAAGTTTTCGGTTTGAATTCCCGAAGGTCGAGTTTTAGGCGAGATTTTGAAATTGGACGTAAATAGGGTTTTTGAAAATCGGTTTTTGTTACGGGGATAGATCTCGAGTTTTAAACAACAATAAACCACAAAAATTTGTGAGTAAGGTCTTAACTTACTTAGTTAGAGAGTAGGGTCGCTGTAAAGGGTTTCCGGATGTCCTAAGGTCGCGACGAACGGCCAACTTCTCCGATCGCTTTTTGTTCATTTCCCGACGTAAAATCGTAGCAAAGGAAAATGGTTAGATTTCGAGTTTGTTAAAGCTTATGGACGATTCAAACACTGTAATACTACTTACCAAGGTTCTAGAGGGTAGAGGCTTCGTCCCGTTTGCCTCGTCGTCGCCGGAATACTCGCCGGAAAGTAGAGTCGAAGGAGTTTTGAACTTGGAGAGAAAAGATGGGAGTGTCTAGGGTTTGTTTACTGAAAATATGGGGTAGGGGGCGCCCAATATTGATATTATGGCCTTCCCAAAAGCTTTGATCCGCTTGCCCTCGTTAGGGGACGGATTTTTGGCAAGAAAATCGCCATAGAAGGAAAGTTTACACCTTCTGCACCTCTGGCGCGCTGGTGACGCGCACCTACGCCTTTGCCCGCGCGGAGCACGCGTGGCCAGGCCTGGAGTCGCGACTCCGCCTTCCGCGCGGTGGCGCGCGGCGAGCTCGGGCCGGCGGGACCGGCCGGTTCGGCGGTCCGCGTGGTCCGTCGGGTCTTTTCTTCTTTTCTCGATCGGGTTTCTATCCCCTACGTTTTCAGTTCGACTTTTCGGGTCATTTCTGGGGTTATGATTCCTTTCTAAATTTTATTTTGACTCCAATGAATTTCATATTTGATATCAAGAATTCGTCGAGTTCGAATCTGTCGGCTTGAATTCGTCGTCCTGTGGCTCCCGTGCAATAATTTATCTAATTAAATTATTTCCGACTTCAGGGGTTCTTGGAATTAAAATTCTTTTCCTTCTTGAATTTAATTCCAATTCTTTTGGGATTAATCCATGGAATATCTTAGGGCTTCCTTTCCCTCTTTCATCCCATTTCGACTTGACCAAAATTTGGGTTCGAATTCTTTGAATTTATCGGTCACGCCATTTCCGAGCAATAATTTATTGTATTAAAAATGTTTTCTTCTCGGAAATAAATTTTATTTTGTTTCTTTGGGCGTTGTAGAAACCCCGGGTATTACATCTCGAAACAATGTCGATGAGTTTAAAACATTAATATCGTTATTAGTTCCCGGCATACCAAAATACGCATGCCAAATCCAAAGGTCATAATCTGCCACAGCTTCAAGAATTATAAATGGTTTTCCACTGCGACCTGCATATTGCCCTGCCCAAGCAGTTGGACAATTTTTCCACTCCCAATACATACAATCCAAACTATCCAACATACCAGGAAAACCACGGTTTTCACCAATATGAAGCAATCGTGCAATATCAGTTGCATTGGGGGCTCTGAGGTAGCGTTCTGAAAATATCTCAACTGCACGACAAAATCTTTTAACACATTCAATAGTTGTTGATTCACCTATCTTTATGTATTCGTCAGTAGAATCTGAAGGTGTACCATATGCTAGCACCTGGAAAACTGCAGTTGCTTTCTGATAGGTAGACAAGCCAAGCCTCCCAAGTCCATCCCGTCTTTGTGTGAAATATATATCATGATCTTTCACTGCATCAACAATTCTAAGAAACAAACTACGGGATAATCGAAATCTTCTTCGAAATGTTTGTTCATCATACAGTGGATTAGTTGAAAAATAATCATTAAATAATCTCAAATTTGCTTCCTCACGATTACGATTAACAACTAAATGACCTGTAACAGAGCCACCGTGAACTGGTTGAGGTATGTCAAAGCAACGCCGGAAAACATTGTTTCTTTGAATTGATGATTCCATTATTGCTTCATCTGCATCAATCGAATTCATAAATGGGAACTGTTGCTCTTCACCTTCATCAGATGAAGAAGATGAACTCTGAAATGAAACACCACCAACATTAAAGAAATTCATATTGGAATATAAGTGATTAATAGAAAGTTTTGGATGATTTTTCATGTAAACCCCATATCAATTTATAGAATATATGAAGAAGAAGATATGGATAATGCATATCTCATCCTATGGTTATGTGAATGATGAAATCTAAATGGATGGCTTGGATTGGTCAATGATCCATTACTTGGTTTGTGTGCAAGCCAATCCGAAGTTATGGATAATGCATATCTCATCCTATGGTTGTGTGAATGATGAAATCTAAATAGATGGCTTGGATTGGTCAATGATCCCTTACTTGGTTTGTGTGCAAGCCAATCCGAAGTTATGGATAATGCACATCTCATCCTATGGTTGTGTGAATGATGAAATCTAAATGGATGGCTTGGATTGGTCAATGATCCCTTACTTGGTTTGTGTGCAAGCCAATCCGAAGTTATGGATAATGCATATCTCATCCTATGGTTGTGTGAATGATGAAATCTAAATGGATGGCTTGGATTGGTCACTGATCCCTTACTTGGTTTGTGTGCAAGCCAATCCTAAGTTATGGATAATGCATATCTCATCCTATGGTTGTGTGAATGATGAAATCTAAATGGATGGCTTGGATTGGTCACGGGATCAAATCCATTACTTGGTTTGTGTGCAACCCTATCCGGACTTGGGTTTTGTGCATCATTCACTTGTCTATAAATTGTGTAACCAAATGTTCCCAAATCACACTTCAAACTCTTTTTATTTTATATTTTTGTCTATCATCTTTCACTTTGTGTAATTTTTAAATCATGTCTTAATGAGCAATTGCATATACCGATGAAGAAGATAAATTATTATGTATTATATATTCCGATTTCACTCAAGATTCGATCACAGGAAGAGGCCAGACCAAGGAAGCCTTTTGGAATCGAATTGTTGAGGCATTCAATGAGCAACGTAAGAAGGATGTAGTACCGGAGGTACCCTACTATCGTACTTTAAAATCATTGGAGGGTCGTTTTTCGTTGATCCAAACTCAGTGTAAGTTATTTCTGAGTTGTATTAAAAATGCTGAAGATCTGAAAGTGAGTGGAACATCAGAAATGGATACCGTAAGTATTAATATTTACTTGTTCTTCATGTATGCTTTTCATGTGCAAGAATACATTTAATTCTTAACTATTTTGTGCAGTTAGCGATGGCCAGAGACATGTTCAAAAGGAATCCAGCAGGGTCAAAAAAAGGATTTCATTTCGATCATGTTTTTGAGATAATGAGCAATATAGAAAAATTTAAAGATCATAATGAACTAAGAAATCCACATAAAATTGCTTGGAAAAATTTCTCTACCCATGTGTCATCATCATCGGAAAATGCTACATCCGACTCTCCTAGAATTTCATCATTTAATATTAACTTATCCGATGATAATGTTGATGTAACATCATTTCCTTTAGTTGCTGAAGTTGGTGGATCTTCTCATGAGCGACCAATGGGGGTGAAAAAAGCAAAGGACAAAAGAAAAAACGCTGATGCATATGGTGCTGAGTTTGCCAAGTTGGATGAGCACAATGCAACAATTCAAGCAATGATGAAGGATAACGCCATTGAAAGAGAGAAATACTTTGCGCTTGAACAGAAAAAATTGGCAATCCAACAAGAAAAAATGGCATTGCATCAAGCTAAACGAGAAGATAAAATAACGTCGGTAGACTTAAGTGCCATTACAGATCCTACTACTTATGCTTATTATAAACAAGAGAAGGAAAAAATAATGCGCAACCGAATGGGAAATCCACCTGAAGATTCTTCGTCGGGACTTTTTAGTCAACTTTTCAATAATTTGGGTGGGGATGATGGAACTAATTTAGGTGATTATTGAGTGAAGAATTTTATGTTGTAGTATGAGTATTGAAGTTTATGTTGTACTAGGTGTTTAAGTTTATGTTGTGTTTGTTGTTTAATTTGATGTTGGGTTTTTTTAATGCATTTTATGTAATGTAGAAGTTTTTATTATTATTTAATGAGTGTTTAATATTTAAATTTAGTGAATCAACAATAATTACACACAAAATATATTTAATTCTAAAAATAAAATATAATTAAAATAAAATAATTTAAATATAAATTTAAAATTAAAATAAACTTTTATAATTACAATTCAGCCCCTTGGGGTCAAAATATAAATAACAAAACTTAAAACCTACTATAAAATAAAAAGAGAAAAAAAAATGAAAAACAGGCCAGCGGCCTGTGAACAGTGTTCCGCTCAATTGAGCGGAACACTGTAGCTCCCTCTCAATTGAGAGGGAGCAAACTCCATTTTTGCTGGGTGGGTTGGAGCCTCACCCTGCATTTTGACACTGCAATTTTGCAAATTGCAGGGTCGATTGGAGTTGCTCTAAATGTCCAACTTAACATGTAATTCCTACAAAGTACTCCCGAAAGTTGGCTGGTATTCTTTTTTAAAATGTTCCATAATTTTTTTTTTCGCTTGACAGCCTATTCAGGCTAGTGAATGCGAAGAACAAAGACAAAAGAGAACATGGAAAAAACAAAATGCTAACGACGAGGGAACCAAGTTCCCGCAGCATCCGCCGTTAGGAGAGGCTTCACAGGGACTGGAGGAAAAGCCCAAGTAGTGAAAAAACGTTCACTATTCGCGCCTATCTTAGCCAAACAGTCAGCAATTGAATTCCCTTCCCGAAGAACATGACGGAAGCTGCACTCCTGGAAGTCTTGGCGAGTATCAGGTATCCTGTGAATGTATGGCGCGAGCCAGTGAAAATCATTTGGCGGGGAAGAGAGAAGTCTTAGTGCGTCTTGAGAATCACAACAACAATTAACGTGTTGATAGCCCCGCTCCCGAGCAAGTAACAAGCCATAGAGAATTCCCGCAAGTTCTGCATGCACCACCGATACACAACCTAAATAGCCGGACACAGCACCAATCCATTGGCCAGAGTAATCTCGAAGCACAGCGCCAAATCCTGCCCTTCCCTGACTCAACAGAAGCGATCCATCAGAGTGAAGCAAAATCCCCGAACTAATCCCCATATTCCAACAAATAAGACGGGGTACCCGTGAACTATGTTTAGCAGGCATCGCAGCTAGCTGGAGTTCCCCTTGGAGATGGGCTACACGACGTACAACAGTGTTTATATCATGTGCGATACCTGTGAAAACCCTACTATTCCTTTCACCCCAGATTATCCAAAGGCCAGCGATAAACCAAAGGCCATAAGTATCAAACATGGCTGAAAGCTAGACACGAATCAGAGATGACTCCATTGTTTGCAAGTCCACTGGTATAATAATATTGAGAGAGTCCCAGACCGGAGAAACCCATGGACAAGAAAAGAGAACATGATACCAATCCTCCACTTCAATACCACATATGCTGCAAAGAGGTGATGTTGCAAGCGAACGCCGGTATCGAAGTATATTACAAGGAATAGCTGCTCGAGCAAGCAGCCATAAGAATACACAAATATTTTCTGGAAACTTAGACTGCCAGAACCAATTCCATCCCGCTGAGCCACTGTCATGTCCTATCAAGAATTTGTATCCCGACTTAGCGGTATAAATGCCATCAACTGATCCATTCCAACGCCAGCCATCATTACACGCCTCATGAAGGCAAGGCGGAGGGCGGCCCAAAATATGACTCTTCAAGGAGTCAGGCAATATAGTGTAAAGGGAATCAAGATTCCAGTTATTATCAATAATAACATCTTTATCCATAAGATCCTTATCACAGACATTAATAAAGGATACTTGAGGTCCTAAGGCAATACCATCAAGCCAAGGGGAGTGCCAAAGGGAAGAAGTACCACTACTAATGCGATATCCAAACCCCCCCGCCAGCTTGGTAAATGCCTTGCAAAGACTACGCCATGTAAAGGAGCTTCTTGGGTCAAAGGAAGGCCTAGAAGAATCAGCAGGCCAATACTTAGCACGAAGCTCACGAACCCGCAATTTGTCTCGTCCAACAACCATATCAAAGACCAACTTACCGAGCAAGGCGATGTTGGCATGCGGGGCTTTGCGAAGTCCAAACCCCCCCCCCCTCTTTCTCGTGTGGTAAAGCAACTTCGTCCCATTTAACAAGATTGAGACCCTTGCCATTGCGGTCCTTCCAAACAAGAATACGGATCCGGCGGTCAATACTATTGCATATAGATTCTGGCAACCATCCAATCTGCATACTATACATGGGGACAGATGCAAGCACATGGCGAGCCAAGGTAAGTCTTCTGGCCTTATTCAAGAGCCGCATAGCCCAAGAGGAAATATGCCCATCCATTCGTTCCAGTATAGTATCATATTTAGCAGTTGTGACCCTTCCATGGTGAATGGGAAAACCTAGATAACTACCCAGTTGTTCAGTAAAGGTAATGGCAGAAACATTTAAGAACCAACCACGTTCTAGAGCTGAAATAGATGAAGAGGCAAAGGCACGGGATTTATTTGAATTAATTTGGAGACCAGACCAATCAGCAAATTGTTGAAGGGTTTCCTCCATGCACGGAAAGCTGTCAACATCAGCCATAGAACACAGAATGAGATCGTCAGCGAATAGGAGGTGCGAAATACCTTATCTGGAAGACGAAAGCTTAATCGGGAGCCATCTCCTCGCCTGGACCTTATGAGAAATCAGAACAGAGAGCCTTTCCATAATGATATCAAATAGGTAAGGAGATAAAGGGTCCCCTTGGCGAAGGCCCCACTGAGGCCGAAATCCCTCCAATGTAGTCCCATTCCAGAGGATAGAGTATTCAGGGGAGGAGACGCAAGCCATAATAATACGGCGCAAGGAATCCGGTAATGCCATCTGACTTAGGCATTCATCGAGGAAACTCCAACGAACAGTATCATAGGCTTTCTCCAAATCGATTTTGACAACAACTGCTTTCATACCAGAGGGTGCACGAGAAAGGGAATACACGATTTCTTGTAATAAAATTGCATTATCCACCGTCCCTCGCCCAGGGAGGAAAGCGGACAGTAGGGGGGATATGTAATTCATGAGGGTCGAACGGAGGCGATTGACAATCACTTTAGAAATGATTTTGTAACTCAAATTACAGAGGGTGATTGGACGAAATTGTCTAACAGAGCTCGGGACCGCCACCTTCAGAATAAGACAGATAAGCGCCTTGGCCAAAGGCGGGCTGATAGAACCGGAAATGAAAGACTGTTGCACATGTTTAATAACCTCATCCTCAATAGCAGACCAAAACTTCTTATAAAAAATTGCTGGGAATCCATCAGGCCCCGGGGTTGAGAAGGGTTTTAGCTGCTTAATTACTGCAAATACTTCATCACGCTGAATTATGGCCTATAAACGCACACAGTCAATATGGGGTAGAGGCTGGAGTGGGGGCAAGAGGCCAACACTAGGAGGTCGGCCACTGTCCGAGTATAGCTGGACAAAAAAAGCATGCACCGACGACTAAAGAGTGTTTTGGTCAGTGCGCCAAGTACGGTCATCCAGATTGAGGCCATGTATTTTTCCACGATGATGGTGAAACTTGGCTTGCGCGTGAAAGAATTTAGTATTTCGATCACCAGCTCGAATCCAACTGTCCCTCGCCCTCTGATACCAGTATATCTCTTCTTGCTCCAAAATAGATTGCAATTCTGCCTGAAGTTTTCTTTCCAGGGAGATGAGCTTTTTAAAATCCAACCAACTGAGGGTTTTATCAAGCCCTGCCAATCGCCTAAGAATTTTCTTCTTTCTATTCCGGGCCTTGCGAATATCAGGTTGACAGTGTTGGATAGATAGATTCTTAACACGCTCCAATCTATCACTGAGTTGTCCTTGTCCGATCCACGCTTCTTCCACTAATTGAAGATATTCTGGATGATCACCCCAAAGCGCCTCCCAGCGGAAAGGCTTATTTGAAGGAGCAGACACCGCAGCTCCACATGAAAACAGAAGTGGTGCATGATCCGAAGAAGATCGAGGCAAGACAGTAATATGAGCATTAGGGAACAGATTGATAAATTCTAAATTGGCGAGTCCACGGTCCAACCGCTTTTTAATGAGATGATCTTGATGAGCAGGCCAAACCCATGTAGCAAGAGCTCCCTCTGTAACACCCCGGTTTTTGGTCACCCAGGTCGGGATGTCACCGCCACACCTCCCTAGCAAGACACGGTTTCTCCGAGCTTACTAAAGAGATGCAAGGCTATGGTTTTTCAGAATTTAAAATATTCAAACAGCCCATTCATATATAATTAAAAATAATACATCAAAGTTGCAGCGGAAAATAATATTTACATATATGTATCGCAGCGGAATTTAATTATAGGGCCAACATGGCCTAATCACGGGTTAAACAGGCTCGTTCATGCAAGATCTAGTCTAATACAAAAATTCAAAATAATATATCATCCCAAGCTTCCCGTGTATGCATATGACGATGCATAATTCTCAACTCTGGAAGAAAAAGAAATAAAAATGGTTTGGTCAGCACTACGTGCTGAGTAAGTTAACACAAACATGATTAAGGGGTTTCAAAGCCATTATTTAGATTTTGAGAAAACATGCACACAACACCACATCACATAGATAGGATTATTTGTTGCATTTAATTGTTCCTATATGATACTCTCATACATGATAATCATTGATTGTTTATTATTGCATTGGTCTGATAGCCTGTATTTGGAGTATTTGAGTATGTTGTCAGGTGTTGTATATTGTGGGACTTGTAGCTTGTTGCTATTAGTGTCATATCTTGTTGGAGGACTTGTTGATGCTCACTACTTGTCTATGTGTTATTTTTATTTCTAGCTTCCGCTCATAATTGGTTAACTCAGATAATCACCTTAGGTTTTACACTGAGCCTTGTACTAGCTAGCCTAAGTTAGCTGGCCACTAATTTAATGTAGTTAGTACGGCGGTAATGCTTGCGAAAATCAAGTTTGAATTTTCGGGGCGTTACATGGCTAGTCAAGCTCGCTTTCTTGGCACCATGTTTGATAGAGTTTTTGGTCGCTTGGCTCATCGTGTGGAGATGAGACTGGTTACTTGGAATTCTATTGCGAGCACAGGGATGATTATGCACGTTGATGGTAGCGCCCTTGACAACCCGGGCAGAACAGGGTTTGGGGGTATTACTCGTGATAGTTATGGGAGATGGCTTGAAGGCTTCTCAGGCTATGTGGGTATCCTTCCAATCTTGTTGCCGAGCTTCATGGCATTTGGAATAGTATTAAGTGTTTACATGATCGTGGTACTGAGTTTGCTTGTTGTTATTCGGATTCTTTGGAGGCTTTCCACATCATCCAGGACAGGGTTCCGGAGGATCGTCGCCTATATCCTTTGATTGAGAATATTTTCGGTCTCCGGCACTCGCATCCGGGCTATGTTTGGCACCACATCCTTAGAGATGGGAATTCAGTCGTAGATCCTATGGCTAAAATTGGTTCCAGAGAGCTTGAGTTCTTCACCACTTGGGCTTACCCCCCGGATGATGCTCGTCCTCTCATCGCGGCTGACATGGCTGGAACTTGGTTCCCAAGATTTTAGTTTGTTTTGGTTTTCATTGCTCTCTCCTTCTCCTCTCTGCTGTAGTTCTTTCTTTCTCTTTTGTCGACGCCTTGCGGCGTCACCTTCACCCAAAAAAAAAAAAAATTATATGGAATTCTCACATTTTTCAGGTTTAAAAATATTTAAATTTTTAACTCTAATATTTCTTGTAAAGAATACATTTCGAATTTTTAATTTTTATGTTTTTCTTTTGCATTTTTTAAATTTATTTACATTTATTAATAAAGTATGTATAGTTCACCAATTTATTCATACATTTTTTTCAAATATGATCTTTATTTCAACATTTAAGTTTAACTAATAAATCATTTTATTTGTGATTTGTTTTAGTAATCTATATATTAATAAAACCATTAGTGAACAACCTATCCTACATTTAATGTGGTGTCTCCATTTTAAATTTTCAATTTTTATAGATTTTTGCATTTTTAATTTATTAATTTTAGAGTTTCTCATTTATAATTATTTATTCATTATAGATTTTCAATTTTTGAAATATATGGAATTTTCAATTTATAAGGAATCCCACAATATTGTTCAATTTTAAAAAGATTTGAAAGATTTGAAATTTAAAATTTAAAAAGATTTGAAAGATTTTGAATTTGAAATTTATATAAAATTTCCAATTCCAATATATATATATATATATTATATATAATTAATATGTAGTTACGTCATTCTAATTGTATATAAATACTTCTTGATATTCAAATATTTTTTTTACGGACTCATTTTCACACAGTTCAGTGTACATTTTAAATCATGAATAACTCAAGCTCAGTACAAGTAAAAATTCTGAAAGTTCGATATTTAAAAACTACACGACGAGACGAATCTAACAAGATCTCACTTGACTATATTTTAATTTGTATAACTATTATAAATCTTAGAGTGAAAGTTTGTGTGTGAATAGGAGCACGTTTACAAATGTCAACAATATTTGAATAGAGAGGTAGTAATATGAAACTTATTTATATTTTATTATATTAAATATTATACAAAATACTTATAATTATTAAGAAAATTATGCAAAATTCATATTATGTGAATAATTGGTTTTAATAAATTAACTATTTTCGAAAAAATATTTTAAATGAAATAATGGGGTGTATAAAGAGTTATTGGAGTGTAAATATATCCATTATTAAATAAATAAGGAAAATCAATTTATTGAATCTAATTTTTTAGGAATAATTCATTAAGTTATGTTTTAACAAATTTGCAATTGACATAGCAACAAATAAAAAATCCAGCGTTGTTAAAAATTAAAAAGCTAATTTCTGCATATTCTATAAGTTTGAAACTTTTCTCTGGAATGCCAGTACCGGATGAAGTTTTAACATCTAAAACAGAGAATCTACTAATACTCGAAGAGTGATATTATAATAAGAAAATAATGATGATAGATCATACTAAACTATTAGTTTTGTTGATTGATGAACTAAGAATATTTATAATAAGATAATGTATGCAGTTGATAGTGGTGAGGATGGATTCGTTTTTCTTTATGTGGTGGAAATACATTTATCTAGAAACCATTATGTTAAGCCATTCGTGAAGGTGTGATATTATATTGCTTGTAGCAACCAGTGGAATAGCATCACTACTTCTTCCAAGAGGTATGACTGCACATTTCAGATTTGGTATTCCACGATATTGTTATGAGAATTCTACCTACAAAAAAATTACCATAGAAAATGATTCTACCTCTCTTCTAATTAAAACAAAACTCATTATTGGGATGAAAATTCTTGATTGGTATAATGATTATGAGCTCATCTGATTTAACCAAATTTCCCATTCAATTTCAGAGGATAAAATTCCCACTAGCAGTTTGTTTTGCTATGACGATAAATAGAAGTCATTGTCAATTTTTAAAAATTGTTGGACTCTATCTTTCAGAACAGGTTTTTAGATGGGACTCGAAGAACTAATATGCAATTAAGATGGATTAGTACAAGATACAATAAGAAATATAGTCTACAATGAAATTTATATATGCCAAAAAAATTGCAAAATAAATAATTCATGCAGGTGATGGTAATTGGTAAAACTGATATTGATCTGGAGATGTACAATCAGGTGTGATATTTCAAGATGATTTTCTTATGAACTCTACGAGTCTTCAATTTTTGAAATTATATATACAAATATAAATTGTACCACTTCAAATCCAGACTTTTTTAAAGATATTGCTAGACTTGCCCCTACAAATGAGATATTGATACAATCAATGATTACAACATGAAACATATGTCTGCAAATGAAAAGATATATCTCAGTTCTAACAATATTTGTCAAGATGATGAAAGTAAATATAATGACGATGAAAGATTTTCACTGGAATATCAAAGTATGATCAAGCTTTAGGATTATCGAATCATGAAATAAAGTTGAAGGAGGGCTGCATAATCATGATTCTCAGGAATTTAGATCCATCAATAAATTATGCAATGAAAGCACGTTGATAGTAAACAAGATGTGGAACCATACAACTAAGGCTAAATAATTTTGGGAAACCATGAAAATAGAAAATTCTTGATAGAATGATTATAAGCCTATCGGATTTAACCAAGTTCCCATTCGATTTTAAAGGAGAAAATTCCACTTTGTTCACTATGATTATAAACAAAAGTCAATGTCAATCTTTAAAGAATGTTAAACTCTATTTTTCAAAACCAACTTTTAGCTTTGAACAATTATATGTTGTGATATCACGTGTCACTAGCGAGATAGGAATTAAAGTATTAATATTTAATTAAGATGGATTAACTCAATGTACTATAAGAAATGTTATTTACAGTGAAATTTATATATATATATATAATTTGCAATATGGATATTTGATATGGGTGATGGTAAAACCAATATTGATCTTGGAGATGTAGTCAGATGTGACATGTTTGGATAATATTCTTATAAACTCTATGGGCTATCCTGTATAAACATCTTTTTAGTGTACATATACGAATATAAACTGCATCACTTCAAATATAGATATTTTTAAAGATAGGTGCTATACTAACCTCTTCCAATGAGATCGGTTGATACAATTAATCATTACATCATGAAATGTTTGTCTACAAATGAAAATGTATATCTCAGTTCTAAAGTATTTGTCAAAAGGATGAAAGCATGGACAATGACAATGAAATATTTTCATCAGAATATCTAAACACGACCAAGTGTTCTGGACTACTGAATCATAAAATAAAGTTGAATGGGGGTTGTATAGGCCTTCTTTTTAGGTATATAGATCCATCAAATAAATTATACAATGGAAGCAGTTTGATAGTAACCAAGGTGCGAAACCATTAATTGAAGTTAAACTAATTTTGGGAAACCATAAAAGTAGAAATTTCTTGACTGGTAGAATGATTATGAGCCAATCTGATTTAACCAAATTCTTCATTCGATTTCAGACTAGACAATTCTCATTCGCAGTTTGTTTTGCTACGAATATAAAGAAAAGTTAATGTCAATTATTAAAGAAGGTTGAACTCTATCTTCCAAAATCAGTTAACAGTTATATGTTGTGATATCTCATGTCACTAGCAAAATGAGACTCAGAGTATTAATAATTAGTTAAGACGGATTAATTTAAGATACTACAAGAAACGTTGTTTACAGTGAAATTTTCAGCAAATTATAAGGAAAAATTTCATATCATGCTTAATACTTATTTAAATTTATTTAATTTTAATTAAAATTCCAAATTAAATTAAATATAATTTTATTATTTATTTTTGTTGATCTGCTAGGTTTGTACAGGACAAGCCACAAGAAAACGGTTGAATATGATTTCTCTATTAGTTTTAAAAATAATTAAATTATAATTATCATATATTCTCTATTAGTTTCATATGATATAAGTATATATATTATATAGAAAATATATAATTATACCCGTCGAGTCTCGACGGATTACTTACTAGTTAAGATAAAAAGAAAACTCATAACACAAAGCATATAGCATTATTTCAATATTTAGAATGAACCAGATTTTCTTTTAATAATTTTCTACATTACCAATTATTCATAATATATCATTTTTATTCCATAGTTATACTCAAACAAATGAAGATTTTTGTGTGGCATGGGCTCCCATCACCCATTTCTCGGGCCTTTAATAGCTCCTCCCAAAAAAAAAATGAAGATTT
The DNA here is from genome assembly GCA_030278955.1 of Hygrophila difformis. Taxonomy (NCBI): domain Eukaryota; kingdom Viridiplantae; phylum Streptophyta; class Magnoliopsida; order Lamiales; family Acanthaceae; genus Hygrophila; species Hygrophila difformis. The sequence continues at coordinate 32,068,284 of JAOANR010000009.1, read as the reverse complement.
TTGTTCTATATCAACATGTCTATATACTACTATTAAAAATGGAGTCAAGATGAAAATTCAACAGTCAATGGAGCAGATATGATGAGATGCAATTCTCAAAGATTTCCAAAAAGTAGCTATGTATTCTACTAATAATTTTTTTTTTACCTTTTATTGTTGTATTATAGCATTCAACAATAAAGATTTCTTTTTTTTCTTTTCTTTTCAGATTAATTTTATGATTAATATAATTATTGATAATGTAGTTTCAAATTTATATTTATAAATTCTAACACATAATATAAATGTGTTATTTATGTTTTATTATATTAAATAATACAAAAACATTATAATATTAAGGTAAAGGTGAAAATTCATATTGTATGGATAACTGGTTTAGAGTAAATTAATTATTTTCGTAAAACATATAATAATAAAAGAATCGGGTGTATAAAGAGTTATATACTATGGGTGCGAATAGATCCATCAGTAATTAAAGAAGGAAAATTTAATTTTTTTTAATCTATTTTTTAAGGAATGATTCATTAATCTATATTTTAACAAATATGCAATTGACTGTAAAACAAATATAAATCTAGCTTTATTAGAAATTGAAATCTAATTTATGCTAATTCTATAAGTTTGAAAATTTTCTCTGGAATGCCGGTACCGAATGAAGTTTTTAACGTCTAAAATAGAAAATCTATTGATACTAGAAGAAACGTATTATAATAAAGAAGAAATGAGGTGGATCATGCTAAGCTATTAATTTTGTTAATTGATGAGCAGAAGAATGTTTATAATAAAATAATGTATGTAGTTGATAATGGTGAAGGTTGCTTTTTTCTTTATATGGTAGAACTGACAAGACATTTATCGATCATTTATCTAGAAAATATTATGTTTAGCCATTCGTGGGAGAGCGATGTGATATTGTGCTGCCTGTAGCATCCAGTGGAATAGCATCCCTACTTATTCAAGAGATATGATTGTGCATTCAAGATTTGGTATTCCACTAGATTGTGATGTTAATTTTACTTGAAAAAACTTACCCTAGAAAATTACTTTACCTCTCTTCTCATTAAAACAAAGTTCATTATTTGGGATGAAAATTCTCGAAGTATTAATACGTAAGTAAGATGAATTAACTCAAGATAATACAAGAAATGTTGTTTACAATGAAATTATATATGACATAAATTTGCAAAATGAATACTTCAAGTAGGTGATGGTAATTGGTAAAGCTGATATTGATCTTGGAGATGTATAATTAGATTTGATATTTTCATATGATAATTTTATAAACTCTACGGGAGATCCTATAGCGGCAATTGTTGAGAGTACTTATACAAATATAAACTGCAACACTTCAAATCCAGACATTTTTAAATATAGTGCTATACTAACCCCTATAAATGAGATTGTTAATACTATTATGATTACATCATGGAACATATGTCTGCAAATGAAAATGTGTATATATCAGTTCTCACAATATTTTTCAAGAGGATGAAAGCATAAGTAATGCCGATTAATTATTTTTCCTGGTATATCTAAACATGATCAAATGTTCTGGATTATCGAATCATGCAATATAGTCGAATGAGGGTTGCATAATCATGCTTCTTAGGAATATAGATCCACCAAATAAATTATGCAATGAAAGTAGGTTGATACTAACCAAGATGCGAAACAATATATTTGAGGTTAACCTAATTTTTAGAAAACCATGAAAGTAAAAAATTCTTGATTGGTAGAATGATTATGAGCCTATCTGATTTAACCAATTTCCTCATTCGATTTCATATGAGAAAATTTTCACTCGCAGTTTCTTTGCTATGATTATAAATAAAAGTGAATTTCAATCTTTAAAAAGATTAGACTTTATCTTAAAAAACCAGTTCTTAGCTATGAACAGTTATGTTGCAATATTTTGTGTCACTAGCAAGATGGGACTCAAAGTGTTAATATATAATTAAGAATGATTAACTCCAGATACCAAAAGCAATGTTGTTTATAATGAAATTTATATTTGAGAGAAAAAAATTGGAAAATGTTGCTTGATATAAGTGATGGTAAAACTGGTATGGATTTTGAAGATGTACAATCAGATGTGCCATTTCCAGATGATATTCTTATAAACTCTACAGGTGATCATATGGCGGCAATTTTTTACAGTACATATACAAATATAAACTGCACCACTTCAAATTCAGACATTTTTAATGATAGTATTATACTATCCCCGACCAATGAAATTTTCGAAATAACATTTTAGAAAATTGTGAGGGAAATTTTCGTATTATGCTTAATAATTATATTTAAATTTTATTTTATTTTAATTGAAATTTTAAATTAAATAAAAATATTATTTTAATAAGTATTTTTGTTGATATGTTAGGTTTGTACCGGACAAGGCACAGAAGCTAAAGAAGACGGTATAATATGATTTATTTGTTAGTTTTAAAAATAATTAAATTATATTATCATATACACCCTCTTTCGAGTATACTGTATATAAATAAAATCATTACACATTTTTCATTACTCAAAATAAAATTATTACTTTGTATAATATAAGTATATATATTATGTAAAATATATAATTATGCCCGTCGAGTATCGACGGGTTAGTAACTAGTTATTTTAAAATCCCATTAAAAAGTGGCCACTTTTATTATTCTGCGCAAATTCTAATGTATTTTTATTTTTCTACACAAATTCCCTTTAATTTTTTTAACTCTTAATACTTCAAAATGGGTACAACCAAAAATCGTATAAAATATATATTCTGAAACTCGACGACGTGACGATTCTAACAATACCACATTTAACTATTTTTCTCTAATTACATCATTACAATATCATTAAGGTAAAATTAAATAATAATCAGTGTCAAAAGTCAAATAAACAATGAAGAAAATTATTAAAATCTTAAATACAACTAACCACATCATTTTAACTACTAAACCTCACTACCTAAATTATCATACCCAAAAGAAAACGAGCCAAATTTTGTGGAACGGAGTATAAAGCAGTGCCTGAAATTTGTGCTACCAAATATCACTGTAGTGGAGGTTCTCTTGTACAGCGTACATGTGCTTTTGCTTTCTATCGATCGATGGCATGCGAATTAGAACTGGAAAGGGAGGTTGCAGCTTGTGGTATGATTCTTGATTAAGAGGAGGGATATTGGCTCCCAGGATTCCTTATGTTCATATCTCGGATGTAAATCTAAGGATTAAGGATGTTTATAGAAATAATGCTTGGCACTGGGAGGAGTGTGTATACGCTTATACTAGACACAATCAAAACTGAAATCCAAGCTTTTGGTCCCTTGGTGTTGCATAATTCGGTTGAGATACCCGGCACTGGATTGGATCGTCAGATGGAGTATACACAGTTAAATCGGGATACTTATGGATGCTTAATCAGCGGGGAGTGAGTAATGATATGAATAAATCATGGGTTTGGAAAATTAGAGCGCCTGAAAAGATTAAATTTCTTTTATGGCTAATGATTCATAACTCCGTTCCAACTCATGTTCTTTGATTTAAATGACGAATGGTGGCTTCTCCTATTTGCAAGATTTATGGAACACAGGATGAAACGATTTGTCATCTATTCTTTTTGTTGTTCTTGGGTTGTAGCTTGCTGGGGTAGATTTGGTCTCAATGCTTTGGCCTTTTGGTCGGACAATAGCATTCCGGTAGGTGTTGTTCTTCATAAGCTTTGTTGCCACTGGAATGGCCAGCATTGGGCCATCTTGTGGAGCATATGGAAGCAAAGAAATATGACATGTATGAGGAATGAGATTATCCAGCTGGAACGCATTGTAAGGGTGACAAGGCATTTAGGAGAATCTCTTGTTCGTGTATGTGATAAACAAATTAGGGAAGTGGTTCCGCGCCTTGTCAGCTGGAATCCCTTGAACTGGCATGGCGTTATTCTTCATGTGGATGGAAGCTCGCTTGGAAACTCGGGACCTGCAGGTTTTGGGGGTGTTATTCGCGAGGGAGATGGTCGTTGGGTTGGTGTTTCGGGTTCTATTGGAGTTGCAACCAACACAGTTGCTGAGTTACATGGCATGTTAAATGGATTGAAACGTCTTATAGCCTTGGAGGTGGAAGAAGCGTGTTGTCTTTCGGATTCCCTTGAGGCAGTAAGATTGATTAGGCATGGCACCGAACGAACACGTCGGTTATTTCCATTGGCCCTCAGTATTCGAGAAATCTTTGAGCAACATATTGGATTTCAATGACATTATATTCTGCGGGAAGGGGAATGCAGTGGCTGATGCACTGGCAAGAAAAGGGGCGCGTTCCCTGGAGTTCTTCACGACTTGGGCGTTTTCTCCTGATGAGATCAGACCACTCTTGTCAGCGGATTTTGCGGGAACCTGGTTCCTGCGATATTGATTTTATTTTTTACTATTTTCCTTTCTTTGTCCCCATCTGTAGTTTTTTGTTAGCTTTGCTCTTTGCCGACGTGTATTGCGTCATGATTATCCCCCAAAAAAAAAAAACTCAACTTGTTAGACCTGGAAATGGAGACGACCTAGTGTTCATATCCCGACTTCCAACCTTATGGTTATGGGTTCGATTCTCACCCGGCCATCTATCACTTCCTTTTATTCTCATTTGTAATTTGTATAGCTTGTGCTCCCATACACCTTTGTCGTATCAAGTGTCATGTTAAAAAAAAAAAAAAAAAAAAAAAAAAAAAAAAAAATAGAAACAACTAATTAAAGTAGAAACAACTACTACTGACTACACATCCGCCACAGGCAACTTTGCATCAATCACATGAAACCCAATCCAATAAAAGCCACAGTTTGAATCACACACTAATTAAACTAGAAACACAAATTACTTGAAATTACAACCAATCCAAATCAATAACTAAAAGCAAACCAAGATTTTAAAAAATGAGAGAGAAGTAAAAGGAAAATCTCCAGCGAAGACCCATAAGAAAATTCCATCAGGTTTCATCTCCACGCCTCCACCCTCTCCTCTACACGCACGTTTACACGGCTAACAATGTTCAGGTCCTTTTTCTCATGTACTGGAACATGTTTTCTTAATCCTCTCTTGGCGTCATTTGCACCGCCCGGATGCCTGGTTTGGCTCCTGCGGCTTGTTCCTTTGCTGCTTCTCACTAAAGTGGTCGAACTTGTGCATTTTAATCCCTTTGAGCTCGTAGCAGCGGGGGGCATTAGTGACGTCGTGGTTTTCCGCCTTTTCATTGGATTCAGTTGGATTTGTGGTCTCGTAAGAGCTGGTTTGTGTTCTTAATTCAACTTGAGAAGCAGGGGTGGTCATCCAATTTTGGCCTTGTTCCTCTTCTTCACTAGTTTCGGTGTACAGTGGATGTACCGGTTTTGGAATGCCTTGCTGACCGTCTTCATCGGTGGGCTCTGAATGCAAAGCTGGGCCAGCTTCAATTGGACAATCTTCTCTTTCTCGCAAGGTTTTGACTATGAGAGCTTTTAGAAAATTCATTACTTGAACAGCATACATTAATGCTGTCAGAGGATCGGACATCTGCAGGAAGGATGGGTTTAATAAACTCTTCTTGATGTTAGGTATTGTAAAACCATAGCAATGTTACGTGCATTCATTCGCGTTTGGCTCACCTGAGTCATGTTTGGTGCAAAAACCATAGCAATGTTACGTGCATTCATTTTGTTTGAAGACTCAAACTGAACAACATCGGCCATCAGATTAATTGCCCAATCAAGCAATGCAGCTTCTGTAGGAGGTAGAAGCCTCACCAGCCGAGCACATTCATCCTCTGACTGTGCCTCCATGACCTGATCCCGTGGGAGAGAATCCAAAACCCCTCTGGGCAGCTCTCTAAACCAAGCCTAAATATAAAGGATCCATATGTCTGTTAACATAAAGTCTTAACAGCCACAAACAAGTCCATACTAAATAAACATCAATGTATAAAATAACTAAGGCCCTGTTCTCTAGAACTTATTTTCAGGACTTATTACTTATTTTTTTTCAAAATCAGATCAGACCAGATCAGATAAGAAACATTCAGATCAGACCAGATCAAATCAGATCAGATCAGATCAGACCAGAAACATTCAGACCAGACCAGACCAGATCAGATCATTATAATAAAATTATATAATTATATATAATATTATTTTATAAAAAGCAAAAAATATAGCAATACAAATATTATTTATATTGTAGTTATTTGAAAATATTTCTAAAAATATTCTTTTGCTCATCAAAATATTATTTAAATATACTAGTCACGTTCTTAATATATTTTATATTATAAATACCTTCAAAATATAATTTTAAATACTTTCATTAAATATATTTAAAATATATAATAATGATAATAACAATAATAATCATAATAATAGTAATAATAATAGTTTTAATTAACTCTTAATAATTATTATTTATTAACTATTATTATAATTATAATTAATTAACTATTAATAATTAATTATTATTGAAAATACTAATATATAATAAATACTATATTAATAATTAGTAGTAATAATTAACAATAATAATAAAAACAATTAATTAATTATTATTACTATTATAAAATAATAAACTAATCACTAATTTATTAATAAATTATTTTTTAATAATTACTAATTTATTGTTACTATTATTATAATAAATTAATTATTAATTTTATTATTATTATTATTATTATTATTACCATAAATCTAATTAAAATTAAAATATAAATAAAATAAGATCAGACCAGATCAGACCAGATCAATTCAGATCAGACCAGACCAGATGAAATCAGATCAGAACAGACCAGACCAGACAAATTTAGATCAGACCAGACCAGGTCTTATAAATTCAGATCAGACCAGAAAAATTAAGGCCTAGAGAACAGGGCCTAAGCCATAATCCATGGAAAGGTACCTTAATTAGGCTTGCCAAGCAATGTACATCAATATTCTCCGGAATATGTCCATTGTTTAGTTGTTCCCGGACATACTCTTCCTGCCCATTCCCGGGATTAATTCTGAAAATCCCTTCTGACTGCAACAAAAATTGATGCTTGTAATTTCAATCCAGTATGAATGGAAAAACGAAAAGGCAGGGAGAACTAAGAAATCAGCACATTACCTGTAGACCACCTTGAGAATACAAGCGTCTTTGCATCATGAGGAGTATAGTTGGAACGCAATTACCTCTTAAATCGAACGAAAGCTGCATGGACTCAGTTGAAACTCCAAAAACGGTGGTACTGTATTCCAAAGTAAATGGGATCAGAGGAAATGTCAATACATTATACATAAAACCCATACGACAAATAATGTTCTAATGAGAAGAAAATTAACGAGAAGTGCTGAATAAAACTTACATAATATATTATATTAGAACTACCTATAAGAACTAAAAAACAGAAGGGTTACATCGAGCGTAATAATTGAATTTGATAATATGATTGTAGACCGAACATCCACAGCCCACAGATAAAAAGGGGGAACACTTTGGTAGCATCTGAAAATTTGTCGATTTCATAGAGTTAGTTGGCAAGACAATTTCTATGCCCTTTAATGGTGCAAGTTGTTTCTTTCCTTCCACTTTACTTCAAACATTTTTTACTAAACCAAACTACCAATGCTAGAAATTAACAAATGCCATGGACTGAATAGATGCATAAGTTGGTTTTACAATATCCACACCAGTTATTAACTATGCTCGATTTCCAGGTCAAATATACACGACTGCATCTTGGACACATGGGTCAAATATTACACATGTTACAACTTACAAGATCTGATCAAAACAAGGAAAATCAGCCACGTATGGGTTTGTACAGCTGTAATGAGCATAGTATAATCTTTAAAAGACTAACCATCCTAAAATGCAGAAAATATAATGTTCTATTCAAGAATCAAGATAAAGAGGTCTAAACTACAGAGTCGAACAAGCATTTTACAGGCCATTGCAATCAGTCCTCACACCAGCTGAAGAATATAACAAATATTTACTGAAGCCATACAGTTGATAACCCTAACACTGTGAAATAAAAAGAAAAAAGTAAAAATTTTACCCGAGAGGATAGTGGAAATGGAAATGCTGGAAAATACTACTACATTTCAAGAAATGATAAAATGTAATAAAAGAGCTTAAGAGCCCTCTATAGCAAAACAAACCAATTTGTCAGGGTAGAAAATCCAAAAAACGTTCAAAATTTCAAGAAGAAAACTCAGAACTAATGGACATCCAAGAAAGATTTTTTAAGAAGGCAAAAAAAATACTACCTGGCACTGGGAGGCCTCCTGGGAATCTCAGGTTCAAACTCGACAGGCAGCCCAAGAAACCCATCAAACCTATCAAAAGTGACATGAGCGACATGTCGAACATCCGTAGGCCACCCAATTTCCATCAACTGCTCCTCAACCCCGCGGTTGGTATCGCTGCACCCGACGAGGGATTTCCTGAAAACCGTCACCAGAGCAGCCAAAACAGAGAGATGATCCTGATCCTCCTCCTCCTCCTCCTCCTCTTGTGCGGTGGAAAATTCCCCCCTGCAAAGCGCTACAGGAGCGGTACTAATAAAAGACTCGTGATTGAGGAAAGGTTGGTGGCGCAACCGAGCATTAATGGAGGTGGGAGGCGAAGGATGCAAGTGAGGTGGGGAAGGCAGAATATCCGTCATGATTTTGGATGGATTGAGTGCAATGCAAGACTGGGAATTGGATGGTGGAGTTTGGTGGATCGGATCAGTGGGAGTGAAATGGAAGCCTGAACTGAAAGGAGGAGGAGGATGGATTGAAAAAGAGGGATTTGGGAATTAGGGATTTTGATTTTGATTTCGATTGAAGCAAAAGGGTAAGAGGGAATTAGGGAGTTTAATTTTGGCATTTAATACTGGCTCGCTTTTTGGAACTTTAATTTATTTTCTGTTAATAGACTACACGACTACGACTGGTACAAACAAGTAGATGTAGGACTGTATGAGTACTATTTATTTTTGGTGGTTTGGTTGATTTATAATTTATTACACCGTGTTTTCCAAATTACTATTCCAACCTAATTTTAAATCTACCGTACGCGTACTCATAGGGGTGTATTGGATTGAGACTCTATAGGATTTTTTTAGATTTCCAAAGTTGGGTGTATTCAATCTAGATTTTAAAAAGTCTTTAAAAATCTAGATGTATTCAATACAGATTTTAAAAAGTCTTTAAAAATCTAGAGGTATTCAATACAGATTTTAAAAAGTCTTTAAAAATCTAGAGGTATTCAACACTCTATGGATTTTAATTCTTTATAGATTTTAATGGATTCTCTTAAAAATTATAACTACACTAAATCTCTCTAAAATCAGCCAGACTCTTCATAGACTCTATACAAATCGGTCATAGACTCTTCACTACTATGACTAGGGTGAAAGTGGGCGGATATTATCCGCCCGATCCGACGCCATATTCGATTATATTCGAATCCGAATTTGAATTTTTATATCCAGCGGATACGGGACAGGATATGAGATTGTAAATATCCGCCCGTATCCGAAAAATCCGAATATAATGCGGATATTATCCGTATTTTCTATCCGAATATCCAAAAATTTCTATGTATTTATACATGTATAATATAATATATTACTCCCTCCGTCCCACCCCAAGTGTCCTGTTACTGTTGGGCACGAGAATTAAGGTAGAGTTGGTTTGTGAGTATATGGTGGGGTCCACATAGTTGTTGGAGGGAAAAATTATTTCTATTTATAGAAAGAAGACATTTGTAATGGGACATCCAAAAATAGTAAGTAGGACATTTGGAATGGGACGGACGGAGTATATTAACTAGAAAATAAATTTAGTAATACTATATATATAAATAAATATAATCAAAAGCTTGAAAACCATATGTAATTTATTAAATCAAATCATATCAATCAACTCGACTACATCATTAAGTTCTTTGTATCAAAACTGTAGTATATAACATCTTGTAGTGATGTTATTTAGATGTTTTGAACGAAATAACTAATGATCTTGGAAAATTTAAAAATTTAGTTTAGCTTACATAGTAGTATATTCCGATTTCATTTACAAAATTATAAAAAAAAATTAAATTTTAGTAATTATAAGATTATCCGAGTTAAAATCCGAATCCGTCTCGTATCCGTTTCCCGAAATATTCGAATTCGTATTTGTATCCGGCCTATTCGTATTCGATTCCATATTCGACAAAAAAATATGGGATAGGATACGTGATGAGTACTATCCGCCCGTATCCGTCCCATTTTCACCCCTAACTATGACCATGAATTAACGGGTATTTCAGGATTGTACCAAAAACAAATCATTGAGTATTTGATGGGAAAAATGGACAAATACGTCCTTTTTATTTTATAAAAATCCAAATCAGTCCTTATTTTATTACCAAAACAGTCCGCTACAAATGCTAATTATATTCAAATCAGTCATCTTTTCACTAATTATGCTCTAATTGCTGATGTGACAAGGGTTTAAATTTAAACCTGACGCGTGGGCATAATATGGTCATTTTTCTTTTTATCGTTTGCCAATTAAGTCATAAACTTTTGTTTTGTTCCATTTTTTAGTCTACCAAAATCAGTCATTTTTATATTAATTGGCATCCAACCTTTCAAATTATTTCATTTCGGGCTCAGAACCTTAAATTTTTTTTTATTATTACTAATCTATTTAGCAATAAATGTCCGACATACTTCCGTAAATAAAATTAAACACTAAACCTCATACATTGGGTTTTACTGCCTTGTTACCAGGTCTTCCAAGTTTCGAGATTTTACGGACTCTTTCTAATCACTCGACCGTAACCCGATGTATTAGGTTTGGTGTTTAATTTTATTTACGAAAGTATGTCGGACATTTATTTGATCAATGAATTAGTAATAATAAAAAAATTTAAGGTTCTGGCCTAAAATGAAATAATTGAAAGGTTGGAAACCAATTAATATAAAAATGACTGCTTTGTATAGATGAATAAATGGAACAAAACAAAAATTTAGGACTGAATTGACAAAAGATAAAAGAAAAAGGACTAATATTATTCCCACGTGTTAAATTTAAATTTAAACCTTTGTCACGTTGGTAATGAGAGCATAATTAGTGAACATAGGACTGATTTGGACATAATTAGCATTTGTAGCGGACTGTTTTGGTAATTAAATAGAAAAAGGACTGATTTGGATTTTTAGGAAAGAAAAAGGACGCATTTGTCCATTTTTCCATATTTGATGGGAGGATTGCATCTTCCAAAGCAAATTTTTAAATACACAAATATTCGAATCTCAAACTTTAATAATTTAAGTATGTACTATAATTTTTAGCCGCTTAAATAAACAAATAATTATTTTAGAAAAGCTTTATATCAAATCCACATGTACCTCTCAGTACTCTTGGACTTCATAGTTCTTGGTTTCAATGAAAAAGGAACATTAAAGGAATCGGCGAAGCCAATGGAAGATGAATGATGTGGTGAATTGGACGGAAACAAAATTAAAGGATTACAATAGTTTTGGCCATCGAAGCTGAGGGAAAATATGCAGTTTCGGTTGGGTGCTGGTCAACAGTTTTGGCCTAAGAGTCCTTGCAACGGGGATCAAAATAGGCTAGGTCGGGAATTAGGGCTGCTTGGATTGCGCTTTAGACCAGAGCAAACGGTAAACCAAATGTTTGATTTGGTTTGCGGTTTAAAATTTATAGTTTTTTTTAATAAAACCGTGGTTTGCGATTTAGGTTTGGTTTGAAGAAATAATTAACCAATCCAAACCATAAACTGCAATATATATATATATATATTCAATAAAAATATATATAATTTGTTATTTTCTTAAGTCATATGTTATTGGCTTGGAGTGACAAAATTATGCAAGATCAAAATTCAATTTCACTTGTTTTCGAATTATTGTCTATGTATTTATAATTGTAGTTTTATTTTTTTTTCTTAAGAGCTTTTAATAGTTCTAGTTTATTAAGTATTTGACTTGTAAACAGTGAACTTATATTTTTTTTAACTTTTAATTAGCATCTTGGAGTTTGGATTGTTACCCTTAGGACTGTAATTTATACGATTTTTTTTTAGAAAAAAATATTGGTTAAACCGTAACCAAGCCGTTTTTTTCGATTTGTTTTGGTTTGAAATGCTAAAATGGTTTGGTTGGGTTTGATTTTTTCCCAAATCATTTTTTGCGGTTTAGTTTCGATTTGGTGCGAAACCGCACCAAATCAAACTGCGTTCACCCTTAGTCGGGATAGATATAGGCTTTAACGGCCTAGTCCTATTTCGATTAATAAGGTCCGAACCTGATTTATTTCCTTTAGTATGCATATCTTATAAGCCTAATTATGAAATATTTATTTAAATATGTCGAGTTTTAAGTATATTAAAAACCTATTTAAACTTATTACATACCTTTAAGTTTTATAAAAGAATATATTTAAATGCTAAATTAATAATTAATAATAAATAATAATAATACTATTAATACATTTAATAAATTTTAAAATTTTATATAAAAATTTTAAATAGGCTGTTCTAGTAGACTTAATAATATTTTTATAAAATTTATTCTAAGTCTATTAAGCTAAATACACATTTAAAATTAACTGGGTCTGACCTATTACAAAATTGGTCAGACCAAGCATATGTAACCAAGCATATAATAGGCTCACAATAAGCTAGGCAATAGATCCCTGTAAATAACATGACCTATTCCCACCCCTCCTCTATATTGTAATGATATTTTATCATTGTTTTAAAGTTTATAAGAATATAAAGAAATTATACATTTGCATATAAAATAATAGTAGTATATTACTTCATGATATGTTTTTTTTGATAATTTCAATACTTTAGAAGCACTTCGGACGCCCTTCATCCTTGACTATAAAAATAATTTTTTATATGTTAATTCAAACATCAAAATATTATACTTTTAGTTTCTATTTCTCTATAACTATTACTCCCTCCGTCCCACTAATTCCGTTTTATTTTTCTTTTTGGTTCGTCCCATTATAATTGTTACATTTTTCTTTTAGTAAATAATTACATACTTTAATTACCAAATTCACTACCATCACATTATATTGAGGCCGTTTGGAATGGCTTCTAGAGAGGTGTTTTTGGCTTTTGCTTCTGCCAAAAGCACTTCTAATGAAAATTAGGTGTTTGTTTTGGCTTTTAAGAAAAAGCAAAAGCACCTCGAAAAACCAAAAAAGTGCTTCTGGGAGAAGCAGCCCAGGGGTGCTTCTCCCAAAAGCAGAAGCCAAAAGCATCTCGTAAAATGTGCAAGGACTTAAATACCCCCACTACTTAATATGAATTACACTATAAATATATCTTATTATCATATTAAGTATCACGTCCTTTTTGGTAATTACTACATTCCAAAAGCACTTTTCATTTTTATTCATCCAAACATATTTCTTAGAAAAAGCCGCTTTTCAAACATTCCATCCAAACACAAAAGTTACATGCTTTTGCTTTTGACTTCTGCTTCTGCTTCTACTTTTGGCTTCTGCTTTTTTCAAAAGCCAATCCAAACGGGCCCTAATAAATAAATATATTATAATTTCAAATACACAACTATTACATCACACATAAATAAATCAATTAAAACTTTCAATACATTACAATCACATCACATAAATTACTAATTCACCCCTACATTAAATACTAACTACCACCACATAAAATAACGGGAAAAAATGCAAACAGATCCTTTTTCTTTTCCAAAAATTCAAATCAGTCATTTTTCTATTTTATTACCAAAACAGTCCGCTACAAATGCTAATTATGTCCAATCAGTCCCTTGTTCACTAATTATGCTCTAATTGCTGACGTGGCAAGTGTTTAAATTTAAACCTGACACGTGCGCATAATATTAGGCCTTTTTCTTTTATCTTTTGCCAATTTAGTCATAAACTTTTATTTTGTTCTATTTAGTCCTATACCCAAATCAGTCATTTATATTAATTGGTCTCCAACCTTTCAAATTATTTTATTTCAGGCACAAAACCTTAAATTTTTTATTACTACTAATCCATTTATCAAATAAATGCCAACATACTTCCGTAAATAAAATTAAACAACAAACCTCATACATTAGGTTTGACTGTCTTGTTACCGGGTTTTCCAAGAACCGGGATTTTACGGACTCTCTCTAACCATCCGACCGTAACCGATGGTTCTGGTTTCCTTCAGCAACAATTAACACAATCATACTTTGTTTCCTACCTTAAAATGTAATAAATGATTTAATTTTGATTTTTGTGTAAATGATTTAATTTTACTTTTTGGAAGGTTATGGATGTAGGAAGCATGGACAATAAAACCCAATGCATGAGGTTTGGTGTTTAATTTTATTTACGGGAGTATGTTGGACATTTATTTGATAAATGGATTAGTAATAATAAAAAATTTAAGGTTCTTGACCTGAAATAAAATAATTTGAAAGGATGGAGACCAATTAACATAAAAATGACTGATTTGGGTAGAGGACTAAATGGAACAAAATAAAAATTTAGGACTGAATTGGCAAAAGATAAAAGAAAAGGGACTAATATTATGTCCACGTGTCAGGTATAAATTTAAACCCTTGTCACGTCAGTAATTAGAGCATAATTAGTGAACAAAGGATGATTTGGACATAATTAGCATTTGTAGCGGACTGTTTTGGTAGTAAAATAGAAAAAGGACTGATTTGAATTTTTGGAAAAGAAAAATGACCTATTTGGCATTTTTTTCCTAAAATAAGGTGTCCAAAAGAAATGATACACTATTAGTGGGACGGATAGAGTAATTTTTTAAAAGTCAATTTAAGCTACATATACAGGTTAGTAATGGGTGATGTGAGTCTATGTCATACAAATTACAAATGGACAAATTGAATGGATAGAGGACCGGATGAATTATCGAACTCCCAACCTAGAGGTTGGAAGAGGGCCTAGGTCAAGTCCTCATTCCCAATTAAAGTACAATTTAATTCTTTATAAATAATATTATAATGGATAATTTAATTCATTATATCAAACAATGTTTTTAATTTAAATTTATATATTCAAATTCAAACCCTTTGTACTTCTCAAACAAGCACATAGCTACATATTTATGTGCACACTTTTAGGCCATATCACTAATCAAACTTAATCAAAACTTATTCAAAATCAGGGTTCTTAGTGTCAAATTCAATTAAATGGAGTTAAATTATCATCATGTATATTAATAAAGATATAATCTTATTGTTACATTAAACTAGTATGATTAGTACTCTTCTTTGAAAGGAGAATCAAAACAAAACAAAAACAAAAAAAAGAGGTAATAACTAAAATAGACCACCAAAAGGAGACACTTCCACTTTTAGGCCATGATATTTTGATTTAGGACAATAGGCCATTAGAAGGATTTCGGGCATGAATTTAGGCCATTGGGGCTGGAATTCGCGCTGCGATGGCCTAAAAGTGGAAATGACTACTTCCGGTGGCCTATTTTAGTTTTTTTAATTATTTTTTATTTTATGTAATTAAAATAAATAATACTCATTCTGTATCATTATTTATGACTTACTTTCTTTTTTTCTTGTTCCAATATTTTTATTTGATTTTTATTTAAAAAATAATTAAATATTAATCGTCAAACTTATCCATCACCTCACATTAATATATAAATATATTAAACTTTCAAATTACCCACTACCATTAATAATTCCAGTCCACCCTATAACCACATATCAATAAATCACAAATAAATAAATAAATTAAAATTGTGGGGTTAGGGACTTACTCCAGTGTTAAGTCCCCCAACTCTATAGGTTGGAGGTTCGAATCCCTACCCGACCCCCTATCATTCCCCCCCTTTATTCCTTTTGTAATTGTGTGACTTAGGCTCCCACCACCCGTTCCAGGACTTCAATGGCCCATAAAAAAAAATTGTAACTCATTACAATCACGTTATATAAATTTTTAAGTTACCTTTTTAACACTATTAATAGGACGGAGGGAGTAATATAAGGAATAAAATAAATATTAATTCGAATATATTATAAAATAAGTAAAAAAAATACATATTCAAATAACTTATAAAGTAAAAATAAACATATTTTATTATAAGTATCCCAAAATTTTCGGACATAGTATTTTATGTAGGAATAATTAGTATTAAATGCAACAAATTTTTCGGACATGGGTATGTTTGGAAATTAATATTTAATTATTTTTAAAATAGAAATGAAATAAACCATGTTGGAACAAGGAAAAAAAAGAAAGTAGAACATAAATAATGGCACAGAATGAGTATTATTTATTTTAATTATATAAAATAAAAAATAATTCAAAAAAACTAAAATAGATCACCAGAATGAATCATTTCCACTTTTAGGCCATCGCGGCCCGAATTCCAACACAATGGCCTAAATTCAGGCCCAAAATCCTTCTACTGGCCTATTTTCCTAAATCAAAATATCGTGGCCCAAAAGTGAAAATGACTCATTCTGGTGGCCTATTTTAGTTATTACCTCAAAAAATAATAATAATGAGGTGATTAAGTGGGCAACTTACTATATTTGTGGGCACCATAATTCATAAACTCCAATGATTGTTTTTTCCTTTTTATAAAAGAGTTGAGTAATTATGGGTTTTACCTGTACGAAACTTTTATAAGTTTTTAGGGGCTTATATTCTATATAAAAATAATAGATCCGTTCTTTAAATTAGTTTTTGATGTTTGTAGTTGTGACCAGCAGTTCAGTAAAGCTCTGCAAATAGAAGCTATATTGAGTAGCTTTCGGGACAGTTACTTTTCTATTTAATTAATTTTCTAATTGTTTAAGAAAATATATCTACTTCTAAAAAATACTTTATATCAATTTAAAAACTTCAATCTATATCAAAATCTACATTCCAAAAACTTCAACTCCCGCAACTCTAGCTTGCAGTTACAATTGCCAGTTACATCTAGTTTTGCATAACACATCATGTGGATAATTTAAACCACATCTACCATGAGTAAGAGCCTTTTATTCCATATGTGGGTAGAGAGATGAATTATTTATGTTGTGTTCTCTATCAACATATATGCATAGTTGTCCATTTTTTTTTTGGTAAGACATAGTTGTCCATTTGCTTCCCTTTATTGATTTAATTATTTATACATAATAATGGACCATCACTTAAAAAATAGGTCATATAAATTTCAGAAATTTCCATTTTTTCTATGGTAAGTCAAATTATTGTCATATGAAGTATTTATAAGTTTTCCAATTTCTGTTCCACAAGATACGATTTTTTCCTTTAAAGCCCTTTCATCGAATTTAGTGGTTAGAATTTTTTTTTTTTTTTTTTTTTTTTTTTTTTTTTTTTTATGAATACCATGGTATCATCAAGTCTCATTGAACCAAATACTAATCCCTCGAGGATCGGGTGGGCATTGAAGGATTGTGTCTCCCAAAGCAGAATTCTGCATACACAAAAATTCGAACCCGAGACCTTTGCTTAAGCTGCCAGAACCCTATACCACTCAGACCAACTGTGTTTGGTAATTTAGTGGTTTGAGTTAATTTTTTGGGATTAATTTATTAATTTAAATGTGATGACTAGAAAGTAGAGAGACCGACTGACGAAAGCAAAACAAAAGATTTCCTTATTTCTAAAAATCGTAAATGTGTCATGAGAATTATAGAAAATTGAATAATAACCACAAAATATATGTGATACCCGTAATAATAATAATAATAATAATAATAATAATAATAATAATAATAATAATAATAATAATAATAATAATAATAATAATAATAATAATAATAATAATAATAATAATAATAGTAGTAGTAGAAGTAGTAGTAGTAATATTAGTAACGGTTATATTAATAGAATACACCCGAACTAATGGGTTGATTCATTGGAAAATGGAAATCTAATCTCAACCCCCTAGATATGAGAGGGATTTGGAAGGATACAAATTTAATTTAAAGTAATTTAAATTAGAAATCTAATCCCAATCCCATAAATCTTGCTAACCTAAACCAGTCGGTTCTTATAAGGTCATTAGCAAAAGTCACACCTAAAACAACCCTAATTTTGCCTGCTCATTCTGCCGCGCTAGAGGTAGCCGTCCAAAGAGCAACTTTCGTTTCTCCTGATGTAGTCAATTGTGAACTGTAAGTCAATCCCAACTATCCTACATTCGTCTGAATTTATTCCTTTTAGTTGCCTATAGTTGACCTATGGCTGTGAGTCGTGCACTATTTGAATAAGAGGAGTCTTCCTACCGTTTCTGTACAACCTCATAATTGACGGAATAAGACAATAAATATCTATGTAAAGGTGTAAGCACATATAGGCAGACGTGTACAGTACTTGATTTATTAATTCTCTTGGCTTACAAATTGGGTTGAGGTGATTTTGGATTTATTTTCCATGTGGCTACTGATCTCTTTTGTGTTGAAGCCTTGGGTTTTAATTAGGGTTTAGACGTGGGACTTGTTTTTAGAGCATTTGAATTAATGAAGGGTGAATCTTTGAGGAAAACTGAAATAAAGTAATTATTTTGAATACTTATAAGAGTTCGATGGGAAGGTGTTGAAACCTATGAATTTTTAAATAAGATAACCAATTCCTATTGCCGGTATTATTTGAAACAAAAAAAAAAGAAAAAAAAAAGAAACAGGCCTTACTTATTTTTAACAATAATCTTATCGCATATGATTAGATTTTACTTTCATGAAGCCAAAAGAAAAATTGCAGGCTGTAGTGTGTGTACACGTGTCCATGAACCTACAAATATATCCATTTGTGTGGGCGAGTTGTATAATTATTTTTCTGGACAGTAAACTCACCGACTAAGTTGTATAATTATTTTATTTTTCTGATACTTGTGTGGGCGAGTTGGTATTGACGAGTGGATGCTTATGTGTGGATTATGCGGATTTTGCGGATTATGCGGTTGAGGGGCAGGACCGTTGTAACACCCCGGATTTGATAACCCAGGCCGGGATGTCACCGCCGCATCCCCCTAGCAAGACACGGCTTCCCGAGCTTGCTAAGGAAACGCAAGGCTTGTGGGTATGTAAAAGATTTAAAACATTTCAAGATATAGTCCGGAAATTTATAATACTTAGTACGATAGTAGAAATTATCACGTGCGGAAAATAAATAGAGTAAGTGCAGCGGAAAGTAAAATCACGGCCAACATGGCCAAATCCTCGGGTTTAACAGACCCGGTAAAAACAGTACGATGCAGAAATTTAAAATGTTCATAAATAATTCCCCCAAGTGCATGCGTATGCGTCACTCGACATACTCTGTAAAAGAAAAATGTCAACGGTTGTCAGTATAAAAATATACTGAGTAAGTTAATCCCTAACTAACAAATAAAAGGGGTTACAAGTGTTTAAACTAAAGATTTCGCTTATCGTACGAGAATTTAAAAATACATGATTTATTAGCAGCGGGAAAATCATGATTAAAGAACTAAATTTTTAAAAGCGTAATCTAAAGCATAATTTAAGATGCATAAAATTTAAATACGTAATTAAAGACAGGATAAATACGATTTAAGCATAATGAAACACTCACACGAGTCTTTTACTTTTCATCCCGTAAACTAAGAAGAGGACACCATACCGGGAGATCACTAACGAGGCAATCTCAACATAGGACCACTAACGAGGCAGTCCAAACAATGGGAGACCACTAACGAGGCAGTCTCAAAGATAGTAGGACCACTAACGAGGCGATCCAAAAAGATAGTAGGACCACTAACGAGGCGATCCACAAATACAGCGCGCGAGATCACTAACGAGGCAATCTCAGATAGTAAGGAGACCACTAACGAGGCAGTCTCAAAGATAATGATACTATGAAGATCGGCTCAGCCTAGTGAACGGGATTTTTCGAAAGTTCGTATTTCAAAGTTATCAAAGGATCGATATCGCGTTTTCATAGTTCGAGTTTTCTCAAGTTCGAAAAATCCTATTCGAGGCAGTTCGCGCCTTTCTTAATTTAAAATTCGTCTTTCCTCCAAAAATTCTGAAACTTGGCCAGTAATTCAAAAACACACACACGAACAACTTTCATGTTTTAAGTTTTTGGAAATAGGGTTCCGAAGTGAGTTAAAATTTGAGTTTATTGCAAAGAATAATTTACGTCTTAAAAACTGTTTTCGTCACAGGTTCGTATAACGCCGATTAAAAATTCATTTCAAAACCAATCGATGTGAAATTTTTACAGTAACTACACAACACATTAAGGAAAAACTTTCATGTTTTAAGTTTTTGGAAATAATGAATTCTTGGTACTCAAAAATCGAGTGCAACTCACTGCATACTCATGGCCTTTAAAACGAATTCAAAACAGTTCTAAAAACTTGGCCGTTTGACATATCAAATGAACACCAAAATTCGTGAAATTTTGTAGGCATAATCTAGACACAATTATCTACAACTTTTGTTTAGAAATGCAAAGTTAAATCATTCGAAAAAATGGGTGAAAAACATGCATCAAGTTGAATGAAGGAATCTGTCACAGATTTGAATCGTTCGGTTTGAAACAGAAAGTTCATGGCGAAAATTGGGATAGCAAAACTTAATGTCAATGGCTGAAATTTGGACACAAGGTAGATAAAGGTGTTAGGAACAACTTTTATGTTGAAAAGTTTTCGGTTTGAATTCCCGAAGGTCGAGTTTTTGGCGAGTCTTTAAAATTGGACGAAAATAGGGTTTTTGAAAACCGATTTTTGTTACAAGCCTATATCTCGAGATTTAAACAATAAACAACCACGAAAATTTGTGAGTAAGGTTTTAACTTACCTAGAATGATGATAGGGTCGCTGGATTGGGTTTCCGGACGTCCTAGGGTCATGACGAACGGCCAACTTCTCCGATCGCTTTTTGTTCGTTTTCCGACGGGAAATCATAGTAAGGAAAAAGGGTTAGAATATGAGTTTCTGAGATCTATGGACGAATTGAAACGTTGCACAATGGCTTACCAAGAGTCTAGAGGGCAGGGGCTTGTCCCGGTCGTCCCGTCGTCGCCGGAATACTTGCCGGAAAGTGGTGTCGAAAGAGTTTCGAACTTGGAGAGGGAATTGAGAGTGGAGGCTGAATGTTTACTGAAAACCTAGGGTTTGGGGCGCCCCTAGGGTATTCTTAAGCCTTCCCCAAGGCTGAGATTCGATTGCCATGGTTAGGGGTGTGGTTTTTGGCAAGAAAATCGCCATGGAAGGAAAGTTTACACTTTCAGCACCTCTGGCGCGCTGGTGGCGCGCACCTAGGCTTTTGTCCGCGCGGAGCACGCGTGCCAGGCCTGGCGTCGCGACGCCCTTGGCCGCGCGGTGGCCGCGCGGCGGCGCGCGGACAGCGCGGGCCGGCCGGACCGGCCGGTTCGGCTCCGCGTGTTCCGTCGGGTCTTCCCTCGCTTTCCCCTATCGGTTTTCTACGTGTTAGCTCGATTCCCCGGGGGCGTCTTCGTTGCGGAATCTTCTCCTTAATCTTGTTACGAGTCCGGCTCATCGCTCGCAACGTTTCCGGGTCCTACTTAGCCTAGTCTAAATTGGTTTCAACATCCCCTATCGTCCTTGTGGTCTAATTCGTGATGTATTTTGTGATTTATTTCGTGACTGAACTTAGAAATTAGTTCTAAGCTGCCTACGTACCCTGTGAAGGGATCAAGTCATGACGTAGTTCAAAACAATTTGAATTTGTTTTTCCTCGGGTGTTACATCCTCCCCCCCTTAAGAATACAGTTATGTCCCCATAACTGTGGTCGGGTCGTCTTGGAAGAGGGCAGGGTAACGTTGCCTCATGTCGGCTTCCAATTCCCAGGTTGCCGTCTCCGTCTCGTGGTTGGACCACAGGACCTTGACCATCTTTACAGTTTTATTCCTTGTCACCCTTTCCTTGTAGTCGAGTATTTGCACCGGGGTTTCTTCATAGGTCAAGTCATCATCCAATTCGATTACGTCCGGTTGGAGTACATGCGACGTGTCGGGCACATACTTCTTTAGTTGGGGGTCGTGGAACACATTGTGGTCACGAGTAAACGGTGGTGGGATCGTTAGTTAACATGCCGTTCTCATTTCCCTACGGAATTTCTTAGGGTCCCTAGGTATTTACGTCCCGGGGGTTTCCCGTAGTCCTGCGAAAGGAGGGCGTGAGGCAATCCCGCCGTCCTTGCCCGGAATAATGCCAGGCGATGCTCCCTGTCGACGTATTTCTCTGTCAAAGTATGCCCGGGTTCAGTGAGGAGCGTATAGCGGAAGAGATTGAGCAGAACAGGAAAGATAAAACTCCACCCGGGTCCCGCGCGGTGGCCGCGCGTTGGCGCGCGGGGAGCGCGCGGCAACCCCTGTTCGAAAAAAATAGGGCTCGCGCTCCGCGCGAGCCACTTCCCCCATTTCTCATCCGAGAACACACCCCCCAATTCTCTCTAAATCCGGCGAGTTACCTTCTTGTTTGCTCGATTTCGACTTCAATTCCACTCATCTAGGTACGAGTCTACTAAACCCACTTACTAATTTCAACTTTTATGTTTTGGATGACTTGATTTGTGTAGAGATTTAGGAAATTAGGGTTTGTGTACAAAAATTGGGGGTTTGTGATTTTCAGGCTTGATTTGTGCAATTTAGCAAGTGTATGTGGCAATTGTTGTTACCCCTATTGCCTTGCCTACGTTTATGTTATAATGTGTTTATGTTTCTGGCAAATTCTTGTTGAATTCGAATCCTTAGAAAGGCTATGAAGTTACTGGTGCTTGGTTGCTGTTGGGGTGTGATTATTGATTTGTTCCCTCGTTGTTTAGTGCTGTAGGATTTGCCGTATTGTTATTAGAATGATTGTTTCGTTCTGTGGGCGATTTCCGTGTGTTGTTAGTAACTTAGGTTTTGGTTTATTGTGCACATAACGTGTTCGACGAAATGCCACATAGGGTTTAGGCACTAGTTTTAGCATATTCTTTGTCTAGGTCACCTCCTGGTTGGTCTTAGTAAACGATAGGATTTGTTGTTCTTACGGTACATTCACGTTGGAACTATATATTAATGCCCTATTCGTATTTTCGCTTGACTTCTGTGTGGGACTTAGCCTTATAGTTGGTGTTTGGTAACTTGCAGGATGTTGCTATTTTTGTGGGTCGTTTTGGCGTCTCTCATGTGTCCTCCGAGGACTAGGAGACGGGTTGCTGATGAGGCTGGCCCCAGTCATGCTGCTCCGGCGATGCCGGATTTCGACGAGAGCGAGTCTGAGGAGGATGAGGCGCAGAGGGGCCCGCGTCTCAGGGGCCTCCCGGACGAGGTGCGTCCTCACCGGCATGACAGGTTCCGGTTTAGGACGAGGGCTGCCCAGGACTTTTATTTCGACGAGCTTCGTCGAAACAGGGCTTACGTCCCTGAGAGAGGCATATATCCTCTTCATATGGGCGATGACAGGGTCAGTGCGGTCTTGGAGTATTTACAGTGGACTGGTCTGGCACGTCACCCCGAGGGCGTCGCCTCCGGTTATTTGGCTATGGAGGTTATTGCCAACATCGGCGGTCTCGGGGAGGGTGACGATCTATCCCGGGTATGGGTCCGTGGTCGCTATCTCGACTTCAGTGCTCGGGCGATCAACGTCTATTTTGGCTTGCCCGACGATGGCGTGTTCCGGCCCCAGCCTGAGGGGCGCGTTCTTGCTCCTGCGTGGAACACCTTATGCACCCTAGTGCCTCCTACGTTCGAGCACAGTCATGAGCTTCGTTTGACGTCGATGGACTCCCCTTGGCGAGAGCTCGCTCAGCTATGGTTCGGGCGTGTCCGGCCGATGTCCCGGAGCCACATTGTCTTGGACCACGTCTACGAGACCATTTGCTTCATCGCGCGGGACGGTAGGGTGAATGTAGGGGCTTGCATCGAGGACAACTTGCGGGGTATGCGCAGAGGACGAGGGAGTAGGGTGATTACCCATGTTCACCTCATCTGTGGGTTGTGCGCGGCACAGGGGATTCGCACTACACCGGAGACAGACCCGTACGACCTAGCACCTGGCCGTTGCTACCGTATTCCGTCTTATGCTGAGCGGCGTAGCGCCTTACGTCGTGGGGCTCCCCGTGTTGTACTTCGCCCGCAGCCTGACGACGGCGGCCTGATCCTCGTTGTACCACCGGAGCAGCCACCCCCTCCTCCAGTGGTTCCACCTCCTGCTGGGGCACCTCCTGCCGTGGCACCTCAGGGGCAGGAGATGATTCAGATGCTACAGATGATGCAGGAGATGCGGGTCAGTATGGACGCCGGGTTTGCAGCTGGGCAGGCTCGTTATGACGCCTTCGACGCTAGGTTGGACCTCTATCAGACCCGCATGGACTCGTTTGCTACGAGGCAGGCTCAGCAGCAGGCCACCATGTCCGACATGTACGCCTATGTGCGGCAGATGGACGACTTCATGCGCCGACAGTTCCCGCCTCCCGATCAGTGATATCTCCCTTTGGTTTCGTGTTTTCGTTTAGGTTTTGCGTTTAGACGTACTTTGTTAGGCTCCTCCTTATGAGGACGTTGATGTTGCCTGGTGTTTGTGATTTATATTTTCGTTATGTTGTCGCTTAGTTAGGTGTTTGACATGTGTTGGTTGTGTGCTGCTGTTTCAGAACCATGGTTTAATTGCTCTGTCCATTTTATGGTTTGAGATGTTCTGGATTTACTATTACCTTCCTATAGTGTCTGCATGTGTGTGGATTGCCCAATAATACCTACGCCGTTGCTTGACTAAACCGCTTGGTTAAATTAGCGTGATAAGATACACGGGGTTAGAGTTTATATGTGGAGTGTATATTGTTGCTCTTAAGGGGGATTTTTTTTTTTTTTTTTTTTTTTTTTTTTATTGAGCGAAGATTAGCCTTTTAACAGGTATCAATTTATCAGGGTTTTCTTGTAAAGGTTGTTGGAATTTATTTATTTATATGTACATATTTACGTATTGTATATATTTTATTATTATCTTTATTATTATTATTTCCATTATTATTATTATTACATTTTTATTTTCATTTATTATTATTATTATTATTATTATTATATTATTATTTTTATTTTTATTATTATTATATTTTTTATTTATTTATTTTTTTAAATCTGTTCGGTTTTTTTTTTTTTTTTTTTTTGGTTGTAGGTTTCCCTCCTTGATTATGGTAGTTAAAGGACTAAATAAAATGCATGGAATAAATTTAAATAGGCTTGTATTTTATTACTCAAGAATTTTGGTTTACAAGCATTCGAAATAGAAATAGCAATGGTGCATCAGTATGGATCCCTAAATCTAGGGTGACTAGGCAGGTATATCCTCGATGGGATCGTCCTCGTCGCTGGATATGTCAATGGGAATGGGCGTCCCCACCGGGCTCGGGCTCGGGCTCGGAGGGAAGATGTCGGCCTCTAGGCCCAGTAGCTCAGCTGCTAAGTGTCCTATTTGCATCATCAGTTCGTTATCCTTGTTTTGGAGCGCAACCACTAGTGTTTGGAGTTCGGCGACTTGGGCCTTGAGTTGGGTTATTTCGTGATGGTCAGCTTCCCTAAGATTTCTCAGATAGTCCACGTTACTCTCTAGATGCCCCACTCGAGCTTTGAAGTGATTGACATGCTGTTGGGACTCGAGGTATGCATTGGTCAGTTTCATCATCAGGTTGGTCATGTTCGCGTTCGGTTCGGCCATCTATTGTCAACAAGGGAGGTTAGAGTTAGATGTTTTTCAGGCAAAGTTAAGATATGCATAAATTTAAATCTACATGCAACATGCAAGTGCAAGTCCCTTCCCCATAAAATTTAGTTTAAAATAAATTGCTAAGGGTTGGGCCTCTATAGTGGGCCAAAATTTAATATTTCTTGGGCTAAGATTTGGGCTATGTAAAAAGGATTATAGATTTTTGGGCTAAAAATAGTACTAGTAGTCAAATAAATAATTTTAAAAGGAATAACACTTGGGCTTAAAAATATTGGTTTAAAATAATAGTAGTAGCTTTAAAAATTTTCCGGGCTCTGATACCAACTTGTAACACCCCGGATTTGATAACCCAGGCCGGGATGTCACCGCCGCATCCCCCTAGCAAGACACGGCTTCCCGAGCTTGCTAAGGAAACACAAGGCTTGTGGGTATGTAAAAGATTTAAAACATTTCAAGATATAGTCCGGAAATTTATAATACTTAGTACGATAGTAGAAATTATCACGTGCGGAAAATAAATAGAGTAAGTGCAGCGGAAAGTAAAATCACGGCCAACATGGCCAAATCCTCGGGTTTAACAGACCCGGTAAAAACAGTACGATGCAGAAATTTAAAATGTTCATAAATAATTCCCCCAAGTGCATGCGTATGCGTCACTCGACATACTCTGTAAAAGAAAAATGTCAACGGTTGTCAGTATAAAAATATACTGAGTAAGTTAATCCCTAACTAACAAATAAAAGGGGTTACAAGTGTTTAAACTAAAGATTTCGCTTATCGTACGAGAATTTAAAAATACATGATTTATTAGCAGCGGGAAAATCATGATTAAAGAACTAAATTTTTAAAAGCGTAATCTAAAGCATAATTTAAGATGCATAAAATTTAAATACGTAATTAAAGACAGGATAAATACGATTTAAGCATAATGAAACACTCACACGAGTCTTTTACTTTTCATCCCGTAAACTAAGAAGAGGACACCATACCGGGAGATCACTAACGAGGCAATCTCAACATAGGACCACTAACGAGGCAGTCCAAACAATGGGAGACCACTAACGAGGCAGTCTCAAAGATAGTAGGACCACTAACGAGGCGATCCAAAAAGATAGTAGGACCACTAACGAGGCGATCCACAAATACAGCGCGCGAGATCACTAACGATGCAATCTCAGATAGTAAGGAGACCACTAACGAGGCAGTCTCAAAGATAATGATAGTATGAAGATCGGCTCAGCCTAGTGAACGGGATTTTTCGAAAGTTCGTATTTCAAAGTTATCAAAGGATCGATATCGCGTTTTCATAGTTCGAGTTTTCTCAAGTTCGAAAAATCCTATTCGAGGCAGTTCGCGCCTTTCTTAATTTAAAATTCGTCTTTCCTCCAAAAATTCTGAAACTTGGCCAGTAATTCAAAAACACACACACGAACAACTTTCATGTTTTAAGTTTTTGGAAATAGGGTTCCGAAGTGAGTTAAAATTTGAGTTTATTGCAAAGAATAATTTACGTCTTAAAAACTGTTTTCGTCACAGGTTCGTATAACGCCGATTAAAAATTCATTTCAAAACCAATCGATGTGAAATTTTTACAGTAACTACACAACACATTAAGGAACAACTTTCATGTTTTAAGTTTTTGGAAATAATGAATTCTTGGTACTCAAAAATCGAGTGCAACTCACTGCATACTCATGGCCTTTAAAACGAATTCAAAACAGTTCTAAAAACTTGGCCGTTTGACATATCAAATGAACACCAAAATTCGTGAAATTTTGTAGGCATAATCTAGACACAATTATCTACAACTTTTGTTTAGAAATGCAAAGTTAAATCATTCGAAAAAATGGGTGAAAAACATGCATCAAGTTGAATGAAGGAATCTGTCACAGATTTGAATCGTTCGGTTTGAAACAGAAAGTTCATGGCGAAAATTGGGATAGCAAAACTTAATGTCAATGGCTGAAATTTGGACACAAGGTAGATAAAGGTGTTAGGAACAACTTTTATGTTGAAAAGTTTTCGGTTTGAATTCCCGAAGGTCGAGTTTTTGGCGAGTCTTTAAAATTGGACGAAAATAGGGTTTTTGAAAACCGATTTTTGTTACAAGCCTATATCTCGAGATTTAAACAACAAACAACCACGAAAATTTGTGAGTAAGGTTTTAACTTACCTAGAATGATGATAGGGTCGCTGGATTGGGTTTCCGGACGTCCTAGGGTCACGACGAACGGCCAACTTCTCCGATCGCTTTTTGTCGTTTTCCGACGGGAAATCGTAGTAAGGAAAAAGGGTTAGAATATGAGTTTCTGAGATCTATGGACGAATTGAAACGTTGCACAATGGCTTACCAAGAGTCTAGAGGGCAGGGGCTTGTCCCGGTCGTCCCGTCGTCGCCGGAATACTTGCCGGAAAGTGGTGTCGAAAGAGTTTCGAACTTGGAGAGGGAATTGAGAGTGGAGGCTGAATGTTTACTGAAAACCTAGGGTTTGGGGCGCCCCTAGGGTATTCTTAAGCCTTCCCCAAGGCTGAGATTCGATTGCCATGGTTAGGGGTGTGGTTTTTGGCAAGAAAATCGCCATGGAAGGAAAGTTTACACTTTCAGCACCTCTGGCGCGCTGGTGGCGCGCACCTAGGCTTTTGTCCGCGCGGAGCACGCGTGCCAGGCCTGGCGTCGCGACGCCCTTGGCCGCGCGGTGGCCGCGCGGCGGCGCGCGGACAGCGCGGGCCGGCCGGACCGGCCGGTTCGGCTCCGCGTGTTCCGTCGGGTCTTCCCTCGCTTTCCCCTATCGGTTTTCTACGTGTTAGCTCGATTCCCCGGGGGCGTCTTCGTTGCGGAATCTTCTCCTTAATCTTGTTACGAGTCCGGCTCATCGCTCGCAACGTTTCCGGGTCCTACTTAGCCTAGTCTAAATTGGTTTCAACATCCCCTATCGTCCTTGTGGTCTAATTCGTGATGTATTTTGTGATTTATTTCGTGACTGAACTTAGAAATTAGTTCTAAGCTGCCTACGTACCCTGTGAAGGGATCAAGTCATGACGTAGTTCAAAACAATTTGAATTTGTTTTTCCTCGGGTGTTACAACCGTGACGGGTCTCCAGCGACGAAACTCGCCCCCTCTGTCACAAATTTAATTAAATCTAGGTTGACGAACCTTTGAATATGCGGTATTGTGGGTCTAATCCCCTAACCTCGCCTGCGGGCCTAGGTTAGGGCACCGGTGCTGTAGGTTTAGACAAATTTTGCGGATTATGCGGTAAAAAGTGTCCTCGTCAATATTAATTCACCGTCACTACTATTTTTGCGGTTGTGTCGTTTATTTGGTGTTGTCCTTATGGAACTGTGGGTTGACTTACCAGTTTATACTGAGTTGTGTGTGTGTTTTTCTTTTCTCTTTTCAGGATTCGCAAGTGAATAGTCATGAGCACGTGCACGCATTGGGGCGGGATTCAAGCTCTGCATTTATTTCAATTTTAGTAGATAAAACCTTTTTAAATTCATGATTTCACAATTATCTTGAAATTTTTAAGGAGGATGCATGTTTTGAGAATAGAAGTTATGTTTTATTATTAGAGCCTTAGCATCTCTTGGTTGAGTTGTGTGTTATAGTATCTTATCCAAGAGATGTGGCAGTAGCATCCCCTTTATTTTATTTTGAAATTGGGGGTGTTACAAAGTGGTATCAGAGCGGTTCGATTCTTTCGGACCAATATTATAGAAGTATATAAATATGTTTTGACTTATTCCTATAAAAGCTATGCATGAATATTTAAGACTATAAAAATATTAGAATTTTTTTTTTTTTTTAAAAAAAACTCATTAGGATATTGCCATTACTATTATTATTATTATTATTGTTATTTTTCTTTCTAAAAATCCATCAAAATTCTCTCATGCATAAATTTTTTTTAAAATCATGCATCAAATTATTTTTTGCAAACTTTGGGGTGGGTCATAAGCATATGTGCATTCATTTATTAGACTTGCATTCAGTTCATTTCGTTGTTTGATTGCACATTTGGCCTCTATGTTTGCTTTGTGTTATCAAACCTAGAATATCCTTTAGCTATGAACTAAGTCTTCCAAGTTAGCGAATTTTTATTCTTGATTGAGTTAATATTCTTGACTTAGTTGCACAATTAGTGTCTTAATGCTTAACTTATTGTTATTGGTAGACATAACTTCTCATATTCAACATAGACCTCCTTCTTTAGCACTAATCCTAAGTTTATCGAGAGACTTTAATTTGCTAAGATGGTCACATTTCTTTGAACACTTACATGGAATACTCTATCCTTAAACATTAAGCGACTTCGAGGACGCAGTCGATTTTTAAGGAGGGTAGATTGTGATACCCGTAAAAATATGTAATAATAATAATAATAATAATAATAATAATAATAATAATAATAATAATAATAATAGAAGTAGTAGTAGTAATATTAGTAACGGTTATATTAATAGAATACACCCGAACTAATGGGTTGATTCATTGGAAAATGGAAATCTACCCCCTAGATATGAGAGGGATTTGGAAGGATACAAATTTAATTTAAAGTAATTTAAATTAGAAATCTAATCCCAATCCCATAAATCTTGCTAACCTAAACCAGTCGGTTCTTATAAGGTCATTAGCAAAAGTCACACCAAAAACAACCCTAATTTTGCCTGCTCATTCTGCCGCACTAGAGGTAGCCGTCCAAAGAGCAACTTTCGTTTCTCCTGATGTAGTCAATTGTGAACTGTAAGTCAATCCCAACTATCCTACATTCGTCTGAATTTATTCCTTTTAGTTGCCTATAGTTGACTTATGGCTGTGAGTCGTGCACTATTTGAATAAGAGGAGTCTTCCTACAGTTTCTGTACAACCTCATAATTGACGGAATAAGACAATAAATATCTATGTAAAGGTGTAAGCACATATAGGCAGACGTGTACAGTACTTGATTTATTAATTCTCTTGGCTTACAAAGTGGGTTGAGGTGATTTTGGATTTATTTTCCATGTGGTTACTGATCTCTTTTGTGTTGAAGCCTTGGGTTTTAATTAGGGTTTAGACGTGGGACTTGTTTTTAGAGCATTTGAATTAATGAAGGGTGAATCTTTGAGGAAAACTGAAATAAAGTAATTGTTTTGAATACTTATAAGAGTTCGATGGGAAGGTGTTGAAACCTATGAATTTTTAAATAAGATAACCAATTCCTATTGACGGTATTATTTGAAACAAAAAAAAAGAAAAAAAAAAGAAACAGGCCTTACTTATTTTTAACAATAATCTTATCGCATATGATTAGATTTTACTTTCATGAAGCCAAAAGAAAAATTGCAGGCTGTAGTGTGTGTACACGTGTCCATGAACCTACAAATATATCCATTTGTGTGGGCGAGTTGTATAATTATTTTTCTGGACAGTAAACTCACCGACTAAGTTGTATAATTATTTTATTTTTCTGATACTTGTGTGGGCGAGTTGGTATTGACGAGTGGATGCTTATGTGTGGATTATGCGGATTTTGCGGATTATGCGGTTGAGGGGCAGGACCGTGACGGGTCTCCAGCGACGAAACTCGCCCCCTCTGTCACAAATTTAATTAAATCTAGGTTGACGAACCTTTGAATATGCGGTATTGTGGGTCTAAACCCCTAACCTCGCCTGCGGGCCTAGGTTAGGGCACCGGTGCTGTAGGTTTAGACAAATTTTGCGGATTATGCGGTAAAAAGTGTCCTCGTCAATATTAATTCACCGTCACTACTATTTTTGCGGTTGTGTCGTTTATTTGGTGTTGTCCTTATGGAACTGTGGGTTGACTTACCAGTTTATACTGAGTTTGTAATACCCCAGATTTTTATCAACGCCCAAAGGAATAAAATTTATTCCGATCAATGTTGAAATATTTCCGAGAAGAAGAAAATAATTTATCACAATAAATTATTGCTCGAAAATAAAACGCCGATAGATTTAAATTCAAAGTGGAATAAAAGAGGGAAAGGAAGCCCGAAGACATTCCATGAATTGAGTCAAATAATTGGAATTAAATTCATGAAGGAAAATAATTTTAATTCCAAGAACCCGTGAAGTCGGAAGAAATTTAATGAAACAAGTTATTGCACGGGAATCAAAAGACGACAAATTGGAAGCCGACGAACCCGAGACCGACGGACTTAAGATCTCAAACATGAAATTTATTTGAGTCGAAATAAATTTAAGATAAGAATTTATGACCCGAGAATGACCCGAAAAATCGAGGCCGAAAACGTAGGAGGATAGAAATCCGAAAGAGAGGAGGAAAAGCACGACGGATCGCACGACCCCGCCCGGACCGAAGTCCAGGCGTGTTCGGCGCGCACCCGGCGCGCTAATCAATAGAAAACCGCGCCAACAGCGCGCCACTGCAGCAGCAGCTGCGTTTGTCGCGTTTTGGCGACTTTCTCGCCAATTTTCGGGGCCCAAGTGAAGAATCTCGATCTATCACGGGTGTAGCATCTTTTTGGATGTTATGTAATCAATCCTATCCCCATTTGTCAGCCATTTCATCAATCATTCACCCCAAACTCTCCAAAAACTCTCCCAAAAGCCAAACACTCTTCCGACGAACTTCCGGCGACTTTCCGACGAGTTTCCGGCAACCAAATCCAACCAAGGAAGTGTGTAGATCAAGGATTGCAGGCTTTGGATTGTTGGTAAGATGTTATTCAAGTCTCCATATGGTTTTAAGATCATAAACATCATCCTAACTTACGAATCTTCATATTCGAACACAAATCGGAGCCAAGGGAAGAATAAATCGGGTAGAAGAGATTCGTTCGTGACATCCCGTGGATTCCGGACGACCCCGTGACTTCCTAGACATCATCCCCACTGTAAGTTAACCTTACTATGGTTTTGGGTGACTTAAAATGCAACCAAACATAGAGATTCAACCCAAGAAAGTTAATAAAAATCTGTCAACAAGAGAAACCCTCAACGCAGCGTTTTCGTATGAATTTTTCGAACCCTTAAAAGTCTTCAAACGAGAAAACTCAAAACATGAAAATTGTTCCTAAGACTTTGATCTAGCTTCTGTAAAAATTTCATAATTTTTCATGTTGTTTTGAAACCTGAAGCCAACCCAAAACCGAAGAGTATCAAATCTGGATCTTAGAACTTTGGTAGATTTCACTCTCAATCTTGTTGGTTATTTTGACCATGGATCTAGGCCGATCTAGGATTGGTGCTAAACATGAAAGTTGTAGATCTATGAGTTTAGAACATTTCTGCAAGTTTTTAGAATTTTTCATTGAGATTTGAACCTCCAAACTCGAGCCGATCCAATCTGCGTTAGAACCGATGTCAAGAACCTTGATAGATTTCATAATCAAACTCGACGAGCAAAACTCTTACTTCGAGTGTTCAAACCTGAAAACTCAAAACTAAGATTTTGATCCAAAGATCATAAGCTATATTGTGTAAAAATTTCAAAGATTTTCATCAAGTTTTGATACCCCAAATCGTATCGAACATATTCTGCGTTTTTAAGAATTGTCAAAGGATGACAGATTTCATATCCAATCTTGAGGAGCTTATTCCTATCACTTCTAGCTCGAACCAATCTTTGAGATCTAAACAAAAGTTGTTGGAAATCAAGTCTAGTATGTCTCTGTAAAATTTCAGAATTTTTGGAGTCCATTTGATATGATAAAAAGTCGAATCTTTGAGAAGTGCCAAACCTGAATCCTGACAGCTTTTTGATTCTGTACAAAACTCGATTTTTGACATGCTTCCCATCGTTTTTCCGAAAAACTTAAAACACGAAAGTTGTTCGTTGGGATGTTTTTGAGCTACTGTACAAATTTCAAAACAATCGCCTAAGAAATAGATTTTTAAACTGAAAAGGCGCAAACTGTGACATCGAACGGTTTTAAACTTGAGAGATCTTGAAATCTTGTCGAAACATGAAATTAGCCTTTAAGGTTTAAATGATTGGGAATCTCTTTGAAACAAAATACAATTGAAATATCTTGCTTGCCGAAAGGCAATTGAAATATCTTGCTTGCCGAAAGGCAATTGAAATATCTTGCTTGCCGAAAGGCAATTGAAATATCTTGCTTGCCGAAAGGCAATTGAAATATCTTGCTTGCCGAAAGGCAATTGAAATATCTTGCTTGCCGAAAGGCAATTGAAATATCTTGCTTGCCGAAAGGCAATTGAAATATAATGCTTGCCGAATGGAGATTGAAATATAAACTTGAAACATGAGAAATGATTTTTGAAATTGGCTGAGGCCGCCGGATCACCGGCTAACTGTTACTATCGATATTGGCTGCGGCCGCCGGATCACCGGCTATCTATTGTTGAGATGATGGCGTAACGGGAAATCTATATTAAAAAGCTCAGATTTTATGAAAATGGCTGCGGCCGCCGGATTGCCGGCTAAATTAAATATTGTTGAAATGGTTATGTAACGGGAGAGGAAAATAAAAGATTTAATATTTTTAAGTATTTATTTAGTTATGCCTTGCAAATCATTTTACTACAAGAAATGTTTTTATTAAATTTTAACTAAAGGCTTTGAAACCCCTAACCCATGCTATGTGTTAACTTACTCAGCGCGTTTTTGCTGACCCAAACCATATATCTCCTTTTTCTTACAGAGAATGAAGAATATGCATCATCATATGCATACTGGGAATTTTTGGGGTTTACATCATGAACGGGCCTGTTTAACCCGTGTTTTGGCCATGTTGGCCCTTATACATTATTTCCGCTGCACAACTTATAAATTCCGCTGCAACTTTGATGTATTATCTTTAAATTATATATGAATGGGCTGTTTGAATATTTTAAATACTGAAAACCATAGCCTTGCATCTCTTTAGTGAACTCGGAGAAACCGTGTCTTGCTAGGGAGGTGTGGCGGTGGCACCCCGGCCTGGGTTACCAAATCCGGGGTGTTACAGAGTTGTGTGTGTGTTTTTCTTTTCTCTTTTCAGGATTCGCAAGTGAATAGTCATGAGCACGTGCACGCATTGGGGCGGGATTCAAGCTCTGCATTTATTTCAATTTTAGTAGATAAAACCTTTTTAAATTCATGATTTCACAATTATCTTGAAATTTTTAAGGAGGATGCATGTTTTGAGAATAGAAGTTATGTTTTATTATTAGAGCCTTAGCATCTCTTGGTTGAGTTGTGTGTTATAGTATCTTATCCAAGAGATGTGGCGGTAGCATCTCTTTATTTTGGTATTTTGAAATTGGGGGTGTTACAATATAACCTTAATTACCAAATGTAAATTTTCTAACTTCGGCTCATTAGAAAAAAAAATGGAACGAATGGCCATAGAAAGGGGCAAAGAAATCTTATCGAAGGGAATCAAAATATGAAAAGAAGATTAAAAAAAATGCACTAGTGATGTCCAAGGGAACTCACCTACTTACCAATGATTGATCATTTTAGACTACATAATGCATAGATACAACAGAATCATGCGAGTATTTTGTAAGCCGTAAAAAATTTGAATACTCCCACGGTTATATTTGTTGGAAATAATGAGCTTTTGGGCCATTAAAGGTTGTGAATGGGAGTGAATCCCACATCAATTAGAGAAGATAAAATTCTCCTTGGGGCATTACGGGCCTGATCAACCCGGTTTTGCTTCTTAGGGCTTTAATTATTATTTTTATTTATTTATTCTCTTACGAATTTGAATGAAATTTTTGGCTCAAATGGGCACGACCTTTGGCAGAGTTTGAACGAATGGGTGCTTCTTACCGAACCAGCACATCGTTTCATTTGAATTGAAATATTCGAACGAATGGGTGCTTCTTTACCGAACCAGCACATCGTTTCATTCGAATTGAAACATTCGAATGAATGGGTGTTTCTTCACTGAACCAACACGTCGTTTGAATGAAAAGAAACAACTCTTAGCCATCTATAAAAGGACATGCCATGTTCCATTTCATTAATCTGAAATCCAACCAATAAAGGCATTCATAAATATTGTTCCAGTTCGCTGCCGAGAATCTGTTGTATCCTGGGGAACAGTTGCACCGATACGCGGGCAATACTGTTTTAAGGAAATCGTTACAATAACGATCCTCAAATTCAATCTCAAACGATGCGTATTCGAAGTTTATAACCCTATTTTCCTAACGATATTTTGTCTGGCATGTGAATTAAGGTGGGTGAAAATAAAATTGAACAAAGTAGGTGACATTAACTTTTAACTAATGGGTATGAAAGAGAATATAATTAGTAAAACTAATTATATCTTCTTTTTTTAAATAGAAACCTAACAATTTGGTAGGACAAATAAATACTACAAGAATTTGGGTGGGACGAACGGGATTAAGCGCAACACAAAGTCTTCGAGTTCGTGCACCGGTGAGATCTTCAGCAGTTCTCCGGATATACAACCAGCGAAGCAGTCTTTTTAACACGAATAGATGGTATGAATAATACTCCATACATTTGAAATTTTGTTGAGTAATAATAATAACTTTGTGTATTTTATTGAGGGTAATAATTGTGTTTCTCCATTGTACCACGACCGCTCCACAAGCCACAAGGACAAGTTGAATTGATGGTTCACACTTCCCAAAATAAATTGGGAGGATAGGAGGGAGGACCCATAGGCCATAATGATCCAAATTTGTGAAACTTGGCGTGAAAAGAATACCACTTTCTCCGTTATTTTTGAGTTGTCTTTTTAGAGATTAAAAAGTATTACGCAATAGTTGTTATTTTTAGATAGTTATGTTATCTTTTTACTACATGACCCTTCACTTTAAATAAATGTTATTTATTTTTTGTTGAACGACCTATACAGACTAAGAAAGGGGTGGTGGGATCTCATATCACACAAATTACAAAGGGAATAAAGGGGCGGGATAGGGGGTCGGGTGGGGAATCAAACATCAGGGGACTTGACCACTAGGGTAAGTCCCCATCCCCACATAAATGTTATTTGTTGACATTTATTAAGAATTAGTTTAGTTGAAAGGTAAAATATAAATTTATGAGTTAATTCATGCAAACCTTTCTAAGAGCTCGTTGAACATGTTGCTAGATTATGCTTTCTTGATTGTATTTTTTCTTTTTGATTTGTTCTGTTATCTAGCCTTTCTTGGCTGTTCTGCAAAAAAAAAATGCAAACATTGATTTTTGAAATTGAGCTAAATGAGACAACTATTTAGAAACGGATGGAGTAGTACAATGATATATGATGGATGTAATAATTTTTTTTTTTGGCATGTACCGGACATATTCAAGTAACATTGATCCCAAGATTAATCCCTCAAAGATTTGGTGGATATTCAAGAGTTGCATCTCCCACAGCATGTATACACAAATGTTCAAACCCAATACATTTGCTTAAACATGATAATTTGGGAAGGAAGTAATAGCAACATACTACTCGTACATGGTTGTCCAAAAAGCTCAATTTCCGAAATTCTATTTGTATATCATAAAAAGGTGTGTAACGGGCAACAGTGTCGACGACACTCGACAGCCAATGCATGAAAAAAAGGGCAAAAAGTGAAG
Source organism: Hygrophila difformis (assembly GCA_030278955.1). NCBI lineage: Eukaryota > Viridiplantae > Streptophyta > Magnoliopsida > Lamiales > Acanthaceae > Hygrophila > Hygrophila difformis. The sequence goes on along the minus strand of JAOANR010000009.1, from coordinate 32,031,102 downwards.
CTTCATACCACAAATCAATCCACCATTCTTTGTTCCAAATTTAAATTCAAAGTGCCGCCACTTCCATGTCTCAGTGCATTTTCATCCAAAAAATAATTTTATTCCAACCTTTATAGGAGTATATTAGTACTAACAACCCAAATCAAAACAAGTACTTACTACTACAATGTAAATAAAAAAATGAAATGCAAAACAAGAAAATTAGAAATAGTCCATGTTCGTTTATTGGTTGGAGAAAAACCCTAAACCCATTGTTTAGAGTATTGCAGGTCCAACTAAACGTTTTTGCAGGTCCAAACGTTTAGAGGATTGTAATACTTCACAAAAGTAGCACAGGATTGTAATTAAAAGAGAAAAAAGGAAAAAAAAAAGAAAAAAGAAAAAAGCAACACCTCCATCTTAAAATGGCAGAAGAATTGGGTGTTATTACCACAACTATTAAGTAATGCGGCTTAGTGGGCCTCACTTGAAAGATATTATATGGTTTCCAACTAGAATCAATTACTCATGTATAATAAACTTTAATTTATTGTTGACTTGAAAAACAAAATATTTATTCATGAATAGCTTGAAGGACACGAGCAAAATAAAAATAGGACATCTAAAATTTGGTCAAGCCAATGGTAAAAACTTCTGAATCCATAAATAAAAATTTTAAATGGGACAATATATATATATATATATATATATATATATATATATTTTTAATGCTCATATAAAATCCCAGCCCAAATGAATGCAGTCAATGCCATGGTTGTATTTCACCATCTTTGCCTGGAAAGGAAAGGAAGCATAGAAAATCCACATATCACGTACTCCTATAAATATTTAAATGTCAGTAAGTTAAACTACAATTCCAATAATTTATTACTACTATTTAACAGTGTAGAATGGAAAAAAAAAATATTACTATTAGCTTTAATTAATTTATATTTAATCCAACAGCATAAGACTATAAGAGTGGGTCATACTTCAAAGAATATTTTCTAACATTCCAGCGTCCAAACGGTGGCTAAGACACCTCAATCACATGTCATACATTGCCAAGAGGCACATGAAAACCTAACACCACCAGTGTCTTCATCTAAAGTCGACTAGGTACATGAAAAATATACTTCATGTTATATGAAATAGTATTAGAATATACTTCCTCCGCTTTTTTAAGTACGATTACATATTCTAATTTTACGTATGTTAATGCACATTTAAACTATCAATAACATAAATTCCGTACAAATAAAAATTCTAAATGTTTGATAAAAGTTTACGAGACGAGACGAATCCAACAAGATTTCATTTGGTTATATATTTTCTTATATAATTATGATAAAAATTAAAGTCAAAGTGCTACAATAACAGTAACAAAAGTCAAACTGTAACACTGAAAAAACGGATGCAATATTAGATATGCTATAATATATATTTAATATATTATTTGGAGTACTAATTACTATTAATAGCTTGGGTTATTAAACTAATTAGTGGGAACAAAGAAAAGCCCGGTCGGGGATTAAGATTTTCATAGTTGTCAAGTTCCCGACTTCCAACTTTATGGTTGATGGCTTGATTCCCCACTTGCACCAATTCATCCTCTTTATTCTTTGTAATTTGAGTGTCTTAGCGTCCTACACCAATTGCCGATTGTCAATGTTTTTTTTATTTTTATTTATTATTATTTTTTTAAAATTTTAAGAAAGGCCCGATCCAATTAAACTAGGGTTAACTTGTGCACATCTCTATACAAGATAAAGTGCTAGCTCCTTTGGGAGATAGAGAATAAAAAACCTAGCCGCCTGGTGTAGACTCAAAGTCCAAGATCGAATAAAGAAATCAATAGGGAAGCTTTTTTCAATGTTTATGCAACAAGGGAAAATCAACCTTGGATTTAGCTTCAATAATCCAAAAATTGTGAAATAGCTCAAGTTACAAACACAATTAGATTTTGAGGGTTTTCGGTTCCCACAAACTCTCAATGACCTTAAGAAAAATATATGCTTCAAGCAAAGATATTCATGGATTCAAAAGGTGAAGAACAAGTGTTGGGGGATGCCATATATATAGGCAAACCCTAATTACAATAATTAATTAAGCTAGACAATTAATTAGGAGCTTTAATGAACTCATTACAATAATTAAACAAGTCTAAATAAAATTAAACAAGTGTGAAAGTTGGAAATCACGTCGTGAAACAAAAGTAACACACGTCGTGAGACCAAGAAGGCTTGCCACGTATTCATTTGAAAGGTACTATATCTTTCTGGAATGTCGTAGCAAGCCAAGGGATCTCAGGTTCCATAGGTAGAATTTAAATAATATGTGACTGTTGGACCTCAAGCCCCGGGGCCTCTCGACCGAGTTGTCAAATGAAGAATTAAAATTGGGCTCCCGTTATATACACTCTCCATTTTCCCTTGTACACACAAAAATTAGCAAGTTAAAGACACAACATATATGTTACCTATTTTACCCTTATTATAGTATACTTGGCATTGAGAGTCCAGGCATTCGCACACAACTCCGGGTGTTCAAAATCGAGGGCACACTCCGCATTCCATTCTTAGGGTTGGACGAAGAGAGACGAACGTCCAGGGTTGGATGTTCGTTTTTTTTTTTTTTTTTTTTTTCATTTGCAACGAACGGCCATGGACATCCATGGCCGTGGAAAAGCAAACGGCCATTGGTGGCCTTTTGTTTGGAACGGCCAATAGTGGCCGTTTGCAAAGAAGAACAAACGGCCAACCGTGGCCGTTTGTAAAGAGGGCCAAACGGCCAACAATGGCCGTTTGTAAAGAGGGCCAAACGGCCAATAGTGGCCAATTCCTTTATTTTTTCTTTTTTTTATCTATTCCAGTTCATTTTTATTTTTTGCTATTGGACTAATGTATGGTTGTTTATTAAATCAGGTGGTGTTCGCGTTCGTAAAGATAGTAAAGATCGTAAAATCCTAAACCCTAAACCCTAAACCCTAAAATCATAAACTTTGGAAGTAGGGTTCTTGTTAACCAAGAAATTTTGGAGGAATAAACCTCTAGTTTTGATTGATGTGTATTGAAGGTTACAAGAATTGAAGAATGAAATTACAAGAAACTGAGAAAGCTTAAAGGAATTGAATTGCGAAATGGAAAAAATAAGCTGTGAATAAAATGCGAAAATGAAATAGCAGATTCTTTGGTAGAGTTTGGATGCTCCTTTGAGATGCCATCACCCTATATTTAAAGGGAAGAAGACCGGCACTCTTCCTTTTGATTGAGCAGCTGCAATGTAACGTTCACAAGATCTTCTCCTGTGATGACGCCTATCTTAATGGTGCGTGATTCTCTCCCAGACGTTGCCATGATCCCTAGCGTCTGTTTTGAATGCTCAGGATTCATTATGCCTTGGTAACCCCAGATCCTCCTCCACTTCATTGTCTATCTTCAATGCGCCCGATTCCTCTCCAATGGGTCTTGCCAGCTTCTCACCTATTTGGTCATCCTCCGGATAAGTCTTGAACTAAATGGCGGCTTCTCACCACTTCCGGATAAATCTCAAATTGGGCCGGGCTTCTCGAAAATGGATTGGACTAAGCTTAATGGGTCTCTGAATTGGATTGGGCCTCTCGAAAAAGAATTGGGTTAAATTCATTGGGCCTAAAATATTGGGGTTAACAGATGCCCCCCTCGCGCAATTTGTCTGATTAGCATTTTAAGACAGATTTGCGCGTTTGAATCATAAGTCTGGCCCATTAGGCCCATTCCAAAACCCTAACCCTAGTTGGCTTCTATAAAAAGCCACCACTTCTCCATGGGTCTAAACTTTTGGGCATTTTTCAAATTTTCCTTGTCTTTCTTCTCTCTCACTTGGCTGCCGTCTTGAACTCCACCATCGAGGTTGTTCCGGCCAACTTTGTCCAGCTCCCCGGCCGCCTCTACTGCCACAGTAGGCCACCCTCATCGCGCCTTCCTTGCCCTGGAGTGTCGCCGCCGCCCCTGTGAATGCCGACCATTGGTCTCTCTATCCCCAAGCGACGCTGAACCGTCATGCTGCTTTGAAGACTCGGCCGCCAGTGAGAGTGTCGCCAACCAGGTCTTCGAGCGCCGCCAAGTCTCTAAGAGCCGCCAACGAGGAGGCCGCCAACGAAACACCAGCGAGCTGCCAGCCTCTGTCTTCAATCGCCGCCACGTCTGGAAGGAGCCGCCAACCAGCCTGCCGCCAGCATCGCCCGACCGCCAGCCATCTGCCGCCAGCATCGCCGCCTGTCTCAACCAGCTGCCCGGCCGCCAACTCGCGAGGCTGCCAACTGTTGCCTGCCGCCAACACATCTTGGCCGCTATCTGCTTGCCGCCAGCTGAGACCGGGCTGCCACCTCCTTTCCTTGGCCGCCAGCCGCCAAGCTCGGGTGTGGAGTCGGGCGCTGCTAACAACCCTACATCCAAATCGCGACGCCGCCATCCTCGCCGCCAACGTTCTGCCAGCTTCCAGCCGCTAACTGTTGAGCGCCGCCAGCTACCAGCCACTGGCCGCCAGCCGCCACCTGTGGTGCGCCGCCAGCTTCTTGGACGCGGGCCGCCATTCGTGTTGACTTGTCTGCTCAGTTCAACTCATGGATCAGGTTAGCTCCTTGTTCTTGTTCTGTTGTTTTGTTGGCCGAGATTTGGGAATTCGTAGAGCATGCTGTAGATGTTACATGAATCTTGAATTGCGTATTCGGGTTTGTCTCTGATCTCTGATCTTGAACTGTATGCTGCTTAATTGTTGGGATTTTGTATGCTGAGTAGATGTTAAGTGAACCTTGAGTTCATGCTAGGCTTGTTTGCATCCAACACTATGAATTGTATGCCGGACGCCTTGTTTCTCATCATTAGTCGTTCATGAATCTATGCATCATTAGCTGCAGCGAATTTGGAATTACATGCATTAGGAGAACCTGGAATGACATGCTGTGTCTGCATCCAGTATTGTTAGGCAACATGTTTATTCTCGTCTTGATAAGCCTCTTGATCTGTGTCTTCTTATACACACTTTGATCCATGTGATCTTTTTGTTTTGATGAGAATACCCTATCCTGAATTTATGACATAGGTTTAAGGAACCTTTATCATACCACATAATGGTATCCTATATCTGTTCTGAAAATATAGGACTTAGCGAGAGAAAACATGCCGGCTGCCACTCACATCGGGCCGCCACCTTGAGCCGGCCGCCATCCATGTCCCAGCCGCCATCATCAGCTCCGACCGCCAGCTCCCTATGCTCAGGCCGCCAGCTCTAAGTCTTCTCCGGCCTCCAGCTCCAACTCCAGGCCGTCATCTGCTCGGGATGTCCCCAGGCCGCCAGCTTCCTCTGTGCAGGCCGCCAGCACCGGGCCGCCAACTTCTTCTCCGGCCGCCAGCAACATGCCGTCATCTTCATCTGCTGGGGATGCCATCTTGGGCCGCCAGCCACCACCTTCATCGGGACAGGCCGCCATTCCCTTGCCCGGCTTTGCTGCCTTGTCGTCTGGTGCCACAGCTTTTCAGGTTTGTTCGATCTCTTCGCCTGCGTGTATGTTTACTTTTTTACTTTGTGACTTTCTTTTGACTGATTCGCCCAATTTTTGCAATAGGACGTCGTCGCGAGGACTGCTCAGGCCGCCATTCCGGGTGCCCAGGCCGCCATTCCTGTCCAGGCCGCCACTCAAGCAGAGGCCGCCAGGTCTCAGCCGCTATCCTCATCAGTTTAGGCTGCTCAGTCCGCAACTCAGGTTTGCTCAACTTACTTGGTGATATGTTGATTCGTCCTCCCTCGCCCTTGCTTCATATGTGTTTCATAATAATGCAGATTGTTGAGGGGTTACTCATTCCGGACTCTGATGATGAGGCCTATGATTTCGACCGCCCGGAGTCGGAGCCTTTTTTACGTCCTTTTCATCGCACGACTGCGCATACAGATGAGACCCGGAAGTTTTTATCGTGCACATGTCCGATCACTCAGGCTGCATTGACTGGAGCCTTTGTTTCGTAGACGAGGTCTATCCGGTCTCATCAGTCTGGCACCACTGCCCCTAGATCTAAGAAGACCAAGGTTCCCCGAACCGAAGAGAATGAAGATCAGAGTATTTTGGAGAAATATGTTTCGTGGGTTCGCCGGATGCAGGTGGGAGGACGTACAACTGAATGGCGTAATTGGGGTATTGAAGATGCCATCTGTAATACCCGAAAATTTTTCAACATAAAATAAAACAATAATTAGATAAATAAACAATAAATAAAATAAATACAATCAATAAATAAAACCAGCAAATAAAGAAATAAATAAAGATAAGGAAATGAGAAATGAGATTTAACTTAAAAAGGGAATTAAAGGAATTTAATTAAATAAAAAAATTAATTAAAGATAAGTATATTGTACACCGAAACCCGACACCAATGAACTCGAGAATTCGAGTCCAAACATAAATTATACGGGGTTCCTACTTCCGTAAACCCGAAGATACCCCGGAAATTGGAATACGGGAGCATAGAGGGATAGAAATCCGAAAGAGAGGAGGAAATGCACAACGGATCGCACGACCCACCCGGACCGAAGTCCAGGCGAGTGTCGCGCGGTGGCCGCGCGGTCAAAGGGAGGAGAGCGCGCCACGACCGCGCCGTCGGACAGATTCGCCCGTGCGAGATTTTCTCGCCCGAATCCGGATTTTCCGACTTCGGTTGAACACCATTCGGCTCAAAACTCTTAGGGGCAGACCTTGGGCGTCCCTAGGTCTTGTTTATCTATAAATAAGCCCTCTTAAAAGCCCCGAATACTTTTCCAAAACCCTACAACTCTCTATACGTCGAAAACCCTAATTCCGGAGTCATCGGAGGCACGAACCCAAGCAAGGGACTGATTTGGACGAAATCAGAGTCTCCTAGACGTTGTGGTAAGTTCCGATCCATTCGTCTCTTACGTTTTGATTCGAAAACGAATCCTAATCTTCTTATTTTTCTTTCTATGCCCCGAATCGAATCTAGAACGTAGAACCCGACGAACGGAGAGGATAGACGGAGGACTGGAAGCCACGCCTACGAAATAGACAATCCCGGATATCTACAAATCTGTAAGTTAATACTTACATGGTTTTGGGAGTAACTAAAACATTCAAACCTAAAAGTTTAACAAGTCTTTCGTAAATCTGTCATGGAATATTTTCTACCGGCGCAACAGTTTTGACGAATTTTTCCGAACCTTAAAACGACTTCAAACGGAAAAACTTAAAACACGAAAAACGTTCCTAAGGCATATATCTATCTACTGTAAAATTTTCAGAATTTTTAGAGATGAGTTGATATGTGAAAACCAATCAAAACCGAACTGCTTTAAATTGGATCTTGAAATTCTTGACAGAACTTAGGTCCGATCTTGATCATGTTTTTGACATAGGTTCTAGACCGATTCAGATCTTTGGCCGAACATGAAAGTTGTAGATAAATGTCTTAAGAAGGTCTCTGTAAAATTTCATTAATTTTGGTGTTGATATGCTATGGTAGATCTTGATAATCTTGAACTGCTGTATACGAATTTCGGACAGATTTAGGTTATGACGAAAATTGATGTATTTGACCTATTTCAGTATCTCGGATTAAAAAAGTTAAACATGAAAGTTGTTCATCACGACGTTTCTGAGTCAGTGGTAAAATTTCAGAATTTTTGGAATTAAATTCGATTTTTAATGAATTTTGGAGTAAACTGTGGTTGACCGAGTCAAATCTTGAAATATTGTTGAAACGGTGAAACTAGCCTTTAAGGTTTAAACGAGTAGAAGACTTTTTGAAATAATTATATGAAATCTGGAAATTAGGAAATCCCCTTACAAACTTGATCGTTAAAATTAGGGGGTGAGTGGTCTGCAGGGTGCCCTCCTAACGATTCACTTCGTGCCTATATGGACGATGGTGACCCCGCGCGAAATATTTGAGATATGTTGCCAAAACGGCATGAGATATATGGCCTACACTCTCGTGAATATCCTTATGGGTTTCTCGAGGCTCCGGAGTGGTACTGGGTATGGCAGATACGGCTGCGGCCGCCGGTTTCCGGCTAAATTGACGAGATTGCGATGCAATCGTGAAATACTTGACGAGATTGCGATGCAATCGTGAAATACTTGAAATACTATCTTGGGAGTAATGGGGATAGTTAAATATTTTAATTTTTGTTCTTTAAATTATTAAATGCTTTATTTAAATTAATTATGGCTTCATTTAAATTATTTAAGAATATTATCACACTTTTATGTAAATATTAAATTAATGGCTTTTAAACCGTACGATCATGCATGTGTTAACTTACTCAGCAAGTTGTGCTGACCGAACCATCCTATTTTCCTTTTTCCTTACAGAGTATGTGGAATGATCATGAGCACGTTCATGCATGTGGGAACCATATTTTTGCAAACTTTATTATTTAAATTCTTGCATTAGACATTAGAGTAAACGGGCCTGTTTAAACCGAGTTTTGACCATGTTGGTCGTATTTACATTTCCGCTGCAATATTATACTTAAATACTTTTTCCGCCGCGCTATGATATTATTATTTTCGAGATTATATTGTATGGGCTGTTTGCAAATGTTTTCAAAGCTTTTAAATACTGAAATACCTAGCCTTGCATCTCTTTAGTAAGCCGGAGAAACCGTGTCTTACTAGGGAGGTGTGGCGGTGACATCCCGACCTGGGTGACCAAAAACCGGGGTGTTACAAGTTGGTATCAGAGCCCGGCTATTTTTAAACTATTATTTTTAAACCATTATTATTTTTAAACTACTATTAATATTTTGACTATTATTTTAAATTTCAAAGTATTATTCCCATGGAGAAATTTTTATTTTAAAACCCATGAATATATATATATATATAGTGCATTAAATTATTTTTTGGGGGAAATCATCATTTGCATTTGCATATTGCATCTCTTTTATGAACTTAGAATCTTGGCGAATTTCAACTTAGAATCTTGGCGAATTTCAACTTTGAATCTTGGCGAATTTCAACTTAGAATCTTGGCGAAGTTTAACTTAGAATCTTGGCGAATTTCAACTTAGAATCTTGGCGAAGTTTACCTTAGAATCTTGGCGAATATTAACTTAGATCTTATGCTTACGTTAGATGGCTAGTCAAGATATGATGCAGTTGATGATCAAAATGATGAACGTTCACCTTGACTCCCAACAAACCATAGAACAAATGAAATACCGTATGGCTCAACTGGAGGCCAATTTGCACCACATGGGCAACTTGAGAGAGGCGGATCACCACCACATAAACCAACTCGAACGCCAAGTCCAAACCCTCACTACACAAAACCTAATACTGAAGGAACACATCGATGCCCATGGGCAAGACTTGAACACTATCTTTGACGATCTACTGCCGCCAAGTTCGGAGGAGGAAGACCCGGAAGAGGATCCCGCTACCCCACCGGAAGATGTCTTGAGACGCTAGGAATTCTACTTATAGTAGATACTATTTTGCTAGGAAAATATTTCTACTTTTGTACTAAAATTTCTTTTGAGGAAATAAAATGCCCGATTTATTTATGATAAATCGAAAAAAAAAAAGGACAGACCTGTCTGTACACAAAAAAAGAAAAAAAATCGAAATAAAATAAAGCAATTTAAAATAAAACCCCGAAGCGTACAGCGCTTCTTAGTTCGATCGAGCACCACGTGCTAAATTACCAAACACATATACATTTATAGAAATTGCTTAGGCTATATGTTAAATTCACAAGTCCTAATCCACCCTATTTGTACCAGAATGGCACCCAGAGGAATAGGAAGAGGAAGAACTCAACCCGCTCCCCAAACCACCACTGAAACACCTACCGAAATACCTCCAAATGTCACGGAACCGGCCCAACCTGTAGAGGAACAACCCCAAGGTGCGCAGGACGCCCCCGCAACCGAACAATGTGGGCGATCGTCTTCGGACGATAGAGGAGGTTTTGATTGCGCTAGGAAACGCGCAAGTCAACCAGGGCCAAGCTGCGGCGGTACCTCCGCCCCAAGCTCGCCCTAACTATCTGGCTATGGTGAATCCCTACCAGCCACCCCACTATGCTGGTGAGGAGGATCCAGCCAAACTGGAAGAATGGATCCGAACCTTCGACAAGCTGCTGGGAGCAGTCAAATGTCCGGAAGGAGAGAGAGTGCACGTCGCTTCGTACTACTTGGGAGGCGAAGCGGACGACTGGTGGCAGGCAACTCAAGCCAAGCTGACTGAGGACGAAGAGCCCTATTCATGGGCGGAAATGATGGAACTGCTCAGGGATCGATTCTATCCCCTGAGTACTAAATCAACAATGTATGAGGAATTCCTGTCTCTGAAGCTATAGTAGATCTAGATTTCGAATAACAATTTTAAAGGTTAAGTGAATCAATTTTCACTAAGTTCTTAAAGACCCACACAGTGGTCAACATAGCGTGACAATCTTTGAGAACTAAAAACTCTGGATTTACTAATCTAGATAATGTTTAGGAATCTTTCTCCCAGTGTTTCCCATAAAGGAATACCGCAAGGAAGGTCCTGAACATATTTTAAACTTAGTATTTTCCTTCATACAAAACTCATCCTTGCTTTATTTCATTATTGGAATAATGCAAGGAACAAACCTATCAACATAAACTCTCGAAAATGTTATTCCAGAACCCACGCTTCGTTCAATTGAACAAAGCGAAGGAACATTCTGAGATAGCAACAGAATTGGTTCCTTTTCTTAAGGAAGCCAAAGACATTCTCGCTATAAATATATATCACCTATCTTATAAATGGGAATTAAATATTCTCGCTGCATCCTTGACAGATTTTATTGCGAGGAGCTTGATTCTCTGTATTACTCAAATCTGAGGAACACTCTATGAATAATAACTCCCTCCCCGCTGTGCAAATATAGCACGCGGAAAATTAGAGTGTTCATAGTTTTAATCCCAAGATAATTACTGCAAGTTATTTTGGACACATATTTTCCAGAATTAATTCTCAAATCCTTTTTAAGGAAAGCAATTCACTATATTCTGTCTAGCTCCTAACCTATATTTTCGGAGCCGCTAGCATTTTACTTAGAGGACTCAGAACCCTCATCTGGAGAAGTAGTATCTTGCTCTAAACGATATAACGGAATTCCTATAGTGATAAAGAACGTAGAATTCTTCGCGAACTTAGTAGAATTTAACTTAAGAGACTTTGACATCATACTGGGGATGGATTGGTTATCCCAGTATAAAGCGGTGATCGAATGCCAAAAACAAAAGATCACCTTGTCAAAAAGTAGGGGAAAGAGAGTTATCTTTTACTCTCAGCCCCCTAAGAAGAGTAATAAAATCGTTAGTGCACTCAAACTAAGTAACTTGATGCGTAAGGGGTATGAGCTATATGCGTGCTACGTGCACAACCTTGAGGCGGAAGAGAACAAGGTTGATAGCATACCAGTGGTAAGAGAATACCCGGATGTGTTTTCTGAAGACATTCCGGGCACAGAGCCTGTCTCAAAAGCTCCGTACCGGATGGCACCACTGGAAATGAAGGAGTTAAAAGACCAACTCGAGGAGCTGTTAGGAAAGGGGTATATAAGGCCGAGTACTTCCCCCTGGGGAGCACCGGTTTTATTCGTTAAGAAGAAAGACGGAGGGTTACGTCTTTGCATAGATTACCGAGGATTAAACCAAGTGACTATCAAAAATAAATACCCTTTGCCGAGAATTGAGGATCTATTTGATCAACTGAAGGGAGCTTCAGTATTCTCGAAGATCGACTTACGATCTGGGTATCACCAGTTGAGAATTGCCGAGAAAGACATTCCGAAGACGGCGTTTCGAACTCGATATGGTCACTACGAGTTCACAGTGTTATCCTTTGGGTTAACAAATGCTCTGGCAATGTTCATGAACCTCATGAACAATGTATTTCTAGAGCTGTTAGATCAGTGCGTATTGGTGTTCATTGATGACATCTTGATCTACTCGAAAAACGAGGAGGAGCATGCCAGCACTTGCACCAAGTGTTAGGGACCTTGCGAAAGAATCAGCTATACGGCAAACTGTCCAAATGCGATTTTTGGTTGAAGGAGGTAGCATTTCTTGGACATATAGTATCCGTTGATGGAGAACTGAGTGGGCAACTCCCAAGAGCCAAACCGAGATAAGGAGTTTCCTTGGATTAGCCGGGTACTATAGACGGTTCGTGAAGGATTTTTCTAAAATCGCATGACCTTTGACCCAGCTACTTAAGAAGGGAGTAAAATACGTGTGGACAGAGGCTTGTGAGACAGTGTTTCAAGAGCTGAAGAAACGACTCACAACCACACCCGTATTAACACTACCATCAGAGAATGGTGACTTCGAAATTTACAGCGATGCTTCGAAGGAAGGTTTAGGTTGTGTCTTGATGCAAGACTCGAGAGTCGTAGCGTATGCATCACGCCAACTGAAACCTCACGAGGAGAATTATCCGACACATGACCTGGAGTTGGCAGCGGTCGTTTTCGCTCTAAAGATATGGAGGCATTATCTTTATGGGCGGAAGTGTCGAATGTTCACCGACCACAAGAGCTTGAAATATATATTCACTCAGAAGGAGTTGAATTTGAGACAGCGAAGGTGGTTGGAACTTATTAAAGACTACGATTTAGAGATAGCATACCACGAGGGGAAGGTGAATGTGGTAGCCGATGCCCTAAGTCGGAAAACCCAACACGTGACAAACTCGTTGGTAATTCCGCTGGCATTGTACATGGAGTTAGCAAGATTGGAGTTAGAACTTGTGCATCCTGGCACAGTGAGTGAAACGATCAACGCCATGGTCGTAGAAACTCCAATATTGGACGAGATTAAGCTCGCCCAACCGGGCGATGCGAAACTCGAGAAGATAAGGGGGTATATTGCCGAAGGAAAGGCAATAGGATTTGCTGTCCACGAGGATGGAAGCATTCGTTTCAAAGGGAGATGGTGCGTGCCCCTTAAATGTGCCGAGTTGAAACAAAGGTTGATGGAGGAAGGGCACAACATCCCATATTCAGTGCATCCCGGAGGCGACAAACTTTACAAAGATCTGAAGAAGATCTATTGGTGGCCGGGAATGAAGAAGGAAGTGGCAGACTTCGTGGCGAAATGTCTCACCTGCCAAAAGGTTAAGGCAGTGCGACATAAACCCCTAGGACTGATGCAACCACTAGAGATTCCAAGTTGGAAATGGGATAGCATCTCAATAGATTTTGTCTCGGGATTACCCCAATCACCTAAAGGCATGAACAAGATTTGGGTGATTGTGGATAGGCTAACGAAGACAGCCATATTTATCCCGATGAAGGACACGTGGACTATGGACCAATTGGCCCGAGCCTACATTGATAATGTGGTACGACGACATGGAGTACCACATGACATCATTTCCGATAAAGACAGTAGATTTGTCTCTCACTTTTGGACGGAGTTACAAAAAGCTCTCGGTACTCAAATCAAAATGAGCACCGCATTCCACCCGATGACGGATGGTCAAAATGAGAGAACAATCCAAACACTAGAAGACATGCTGAGAGCATGCGTGTTGGAATTTAAGGGAAATTGGGAATCCCATTTACCCTTAATCGAATTCTCTTATAATAATAGCTACCATGCTAGCATTGGCATGGCACCTTTCGAGGCGTTGTATGGACGAAAGTGGCGAAGCCCGTTGAGCTGGGAAGAAAACGATAAGTCTGTGGTAGTGGGACCACAACTTGTCGAAGATATGACTCAACAGATAAAGATGATTCAAGGGAAAATGAAAGCCGCTCAAGACCGTCAGAAGGGTTATACTGACGTGAGACGACGAGACCTAGAATTTCACGTGGGGGATAGGGTCATGCTAAAGATATCACCCATGAAGGGGGTGATGCGCTTTGGCAAGCGAGGAAAGTTGAGTCCTCGATACATAGGACCTTACGAGATTCTAGAACGAGTCGGAAATTTAGCCTACCGACTGGCTTTACCGCCACAATTAGATCGAGTTCATAATGTCTTCCATGTCTCACAACTAAAGAAGTATGTGCCGGACCCGACACATGTACTTCAACCGGAGATAATTGAGCTCGATAAAGATTTGACTTATGAAGAAGTCCCAGTGCGTATTCTCGACACTAAGGAACGAGTATCGAGGAACAAAACCGTCAAAATGATCAAGGTTCTTTGGTCGAACCACGAAAGTGAGACGGCAACTTGGGAAGTAGAATCCGACATGAGAGAACGCTACCCGACATTGTTCCAAACCGATACCGACACAGTTATGGGGACATAACTGCAATCTTAAGGGGGAGAGGATGTCATACCACCTATTTTTTGTGCATTTTGTAAACTTTTGAACTACGTTATGGCTTGATCCCTTCACAGAGTACGTAGGCAGCTTAGAAGTTTTAATTCTAAGTTCAGTCACAAAATAATAAAACAAACAAAAGACCTTAGCACGAGAAAGGCCGAAACACAACTTCGAGGACGAAGTTGATTCTTAAGGAGGGTAGACTATAATACCCGAGAATTTTCCAACATAAAATAAAACAATAATTAGATAAATAAACAATAAATTAAATAAATACAATAAATAAATAAAACCAGCAAATAAAGAAATAAATAAAGATAAGGAAATGAGAAATGAGATTTAACTTAAAAAGGGAATTAAAGGAATTTAATTAAATAAAAAAGAATTAATTAAAGATAAGTATATTGTACACCGAAACCCGACACCAATGAACTCGAGAATTCGAGTCCAAACATAAATTATACGGGGTTCCTACTTCCGTAAACCCGAAGATACCCCGGAAATCGGAATACGAGAGCATAGAGGGATAAAAATCCGAAAGAGAGGAGGAAATGCACGACGGATCGCACGACCCGCCCGGACCGAAGTCCAGGCGAGTGTCGCGCGGTGGCCGCGTGGTCAAAGGGAGGAGAGCGCGCCACGACCGCGCCGTCGGACAGATTCGCCCGTGCGAGATTTTCTCGCCCGAATCCGGATTTTCCGGCTTCGGTTGAACACCATTCGGCTCAAGACTCTTAGGGGCAGACCTTGGGCGTCCCTAGGTCTTGTTTATCTATAAATAAGCCCTGTTAAAAGCCCCGAATACTTTTCCAAAACCCTACAACTCTCTATACGTCGAAAACCCTAATTCCGGAGTCGTCGGAGGCACGAACCCAAGCAAGGGACTGATTTGGACGAAATCAGAGTCTCCTAGACGTCGTGGTAAGTTCCGATCCATTCGTCTCTTACGTTTTGATTTGAAAACGAATCCTAATCTTCTTATTTTTCTTTCTACGCCCCGAATCGAATCTAGAACGTAGAACTCGACGAACGGAGAGGATAGACGGAGGACTGGAAGCCACGCCATCGAAATAGACGATCCCGGATATCTACAAATCTGTAAGTTAATACTTACATGGTTTTGGGAGTAACTAAAACATTCAAACCTAAAAGTTTAACAAGTCTTTCGTAAATCTGTTATGGAATATTTTCTACCAGCGCAACAGTTTTGACGAATTTTTCCGAATCTTAAAACGACTTCAAACGGAAAAACTTAAAACAAGAAAAACGTTCCTAAGGCTTAGATCTATCTATTGTAAAATTTTCAGAATTTTTAGAGACGATTTGATATGTGAAAGCCAACCGAAACCGAACTGCTTGAAATTGGATCTTGAAATTCTTGACAGAACTTAGGTCCGATCTTGATCATGTTTTTGACATAGGTTCTAGACCGATTCAGATCTTTGGCCGAACATAAAAGTTGTAGATAAATGTCTTAGGGAGGTCTCTGTAAAATTTCATTAATTTTGCAGTTGATTTGCTATGGTAGATCTTGAAAATTGTGAACTGCTGTATATGAATTTCGGACAGATTTAGGTTATGACGAAAATTGATGTATTTGACCTATTGCGGTATCTCGGATTGAAAAAGTTAAAACATGAAAGTTGTTCATCTCGACGTTTCTGAGTCAGTGGAAAAATATCAGAATTTTTGGAATTAAATTCGATTTTTAATAAATTTTGGAGTAAACTGTGGTTGACCGAGTCAAATGTTGAAATATTGTTGAAACGGTGAAACTAGCCTTTAAGGTTTAAACGAGTAGAAGACTCTTTGAAATAATTATAAGAAATTCGGAAATTAGGAAATCTCCTTACAAACTTGATCGTTAAAATTAGGGGGTGAGTGCTCTGCAGGGTGCCCTCCTAACAATTCACTTCGTGCCTATATGGACGATGGTGACCCCGCGCGAAATATTTGAGATATGTTGCCAAAATGGCATGAGATATATGGCCTACACTCTCGTGAATATCCTTATGGGTTTCTCGAGGCTCCGGAGTGGTACTGGGTATGGCAGATACGGCTGCGGCCGCCGGTTTCCGGCTAAATTGACGAGATTGCGATGCAATCGTGAAATACTTGACGAGATTCCGATGCAATCGTGAAATACTTGAAATACTATCTTGGGATTAATGGGGATAGTTAAATATTTTAATTGTTGTTCTTTAAATTATTAAATGCTTTATTTAAATTAATTATGGCTTTATTTAAATTATTTATGAATATTATCATGCTTTTATGTAAATATTAAATTAATGGCTTTTAAACCCTACGATCATGCATGTGTTAACTTATTCAGCAAGTTGTGCTGACCAAACCATCCTATTTTCCTTTTTCCTTACAGAGTATGTGGAATGATCATGAGCACGTTCATGCATAGGGGAACCATATTTTTGCAAACTTTATTATTTAAATTCTTGCATTAGACATTAGAATAAACGGACCTGTTTAACCCGAGTTTTGACCATGTTGGTCGTATTTACATTTCCGCTTCAATATTATACTTAAATACTTTTTCCGCTGCGCTATGATATTATTATTTTCGAGATTATATTGTATGGGCTGTTTGCAAATGTTTTCAAAGCTTTTAAATACTGAAATACCTAGCCTTGCATCTCTTTAGTAAGCCGGAGAAACTGTGTCTTACTAGGGAGTTGTGGCGGTGACATCCCGACCTGGGTGACCAAAAACCGGGGTGTTACACCATCATTCTATCTTCTCGGCCTGTAGTGATCGATCATCGTCTTATTTATTACATCATGGGCTTCTCGAACTCTAGTGTTAATGCCTTGCAGTTCCCTTGTGGTTTTGTGGGTCCCACGCTTCTTGATGTTGTCATGATCACAGGACTCCGAGTGGATGGTTCAGAGTTGACACAGTCGGCTTCCGATGATCGTGCTCCTGGGATGCTATCTGTCCTTCGGGCAAAGAGACTAAGTAGTACGCGGCATACATTGATCCCAATATGACGTCCGAGAGTTCACCTTGTACATTGGATGAGCACGTAGCATTTCTACTGTTATGGTTTAGCCGATTCATTATCTGTTCGAGGGCTCGGACTGTCTTGCGTTCCGCTCTTCCTCTCGTACGGGCTATTATGAGTCATTTTTCTCGGGCCACTGGTTCTTACTTTCTTGGCACCCTGTTCAGTGGTATGGCCAAGATTTCTGATAAGTTGGCTAGTGGGCGAGATCCCACTAATTCGGCCTCTGGGCCGTTATGGTTTCTGCAGCTTTGGATTCAGCTATACTTTCCGCGGCTTTTTACTGGTGTGCCTCGTCCTGGTCCGAGGGATGTTGCTGATGGTGACCCGTTAGGCCTGTTACTAGCTGCTGCTTCTGTGAAGATTAGCAAGGATGGTCTTTTGAAGTGGGAAAGTCTAGGGATTGTTCGATTTTTTCTTCATCACAGGCCCTCTTATCAGGACTTATATGTGTACGCCCCTATAGGATGGTTGTTGTCTGAGCTTGTGTGCAAGCCTGAGCAGCCACGTGGTCTTCATGGAGAGCCTACTTGGAACGTTAGTATGAAGCCTCATATGCTTCTGAGTGGGCTAAAGAGGAAGGACCAGTATAATCCGATTGTAGCCGAGCCATATTGTCCTCATTTGCTCGCTCGTTAGTTTGGTTGTCATCTCGGACTTCCTCGCAGTGTGAAGTGGTCGATTTCTATTAGGAGTAAGAGGATGACGGTCACTGATATTCAGGCGGTGGTTGCTTTCTCGTCTCGTCTGACGTTATCTAGTTATCTTCCCTTTACTCCGACAGGGACGCTTGCTGCTGGTTTCATGGCATGGTGGACGCCCTACATCACCTCTATCTTGCCCTCTTATGACAGATTACAGCCCGCTTTGGGTATAGCTCGGCTCCTTCGAAGCAGCATAGTGTTCATAGTGCCATTGTTCGACCGGCAGTTACTCCCGTTTCTCGTCGAACCCCGAAGTCAAAATCTGTTGCAGCCTCCTCATCTCGCAAGCGCCGAAGAGGTATATCTCCTTTGTTAACATGTCTTTTTATACACTGTTTTCCTGGTCTTTTAACATTTCTCTTTTCTTTAGACCACCGAGATAGCGAGGAAGATGTGGATGATGCCCCAGATGATGATCATCATGAGGAGGAGTCTGCGAGCTCTGAGGAGTCTACTGATGAGGATTACACTGCTCACTCCGATGAGGATGGGGCTTCCGGTTCTAGTGAGGAGGAGTCAGGTTCAGGTGAAGATGAAACGCGTTCTGATGAGGATGAGGATCCTGTAGATGATAATGACCTTATGGTGGAGGATCATGCTGAGGATGATGTTACCGGGGACGATAGTTATATGGCGGACCTTCACGAGGCGACGGCTATCGTTGATGAGCATATGAACAGTGTGATTGCTAGGAGTGAATCATGTGATGAACTGTTGGCTCGTGCTGACTATATCATCCTCCATGGGGATGATCCTAAGTACCAGACTAAAGCCATGGTGACAGATGCTACTCACCCTGCTTCCGTTGATCAGGTACATTTCACCACTTTGGACTCTTTGTTTAAGTCCTGTTTTGGTAAAGTATCAACATCTTTCATTTCTGCTTAGATGGATCCTCCTTCTTCTCAGGCCGACCATGCCTCTACCGTTAGCTCCGTTATACCCGAGTTGACTTCTCAGGTACACTTTAGTTACATCCCTATTTTCTTTTGTCTCTCTCTATTATGCAAAATGATTCTAAAGACAACTATCCTTTAGACTCCTGGAGACCAGATAGACCATCCTCTTCCTACTCAGGCTGTGGATCACGCCTCCATGACTAGCACTGCTGACCCTTTGGCGACCTCTCAGGTACCCTTTAGTTGTATTCTTGTCTTCTCTTGTTCTTATCCTTAAAGATATGTTCTAAATATGTCTTCCTTTAGATCCCTTTGGATCAGGCAGATCCCTCTGCAGCTGATACTTCAGCCGATTTGACTGTACCGCCTACTCAGACATATCGCTCCGTGACTGATACTTCAGCTCTTTCAGCTGATTTGGCTGCGCCACCTCCTCAGGTATATTTCATTTCGCCTTTTTTGACAGTAAAACTTTTTTGTATTATCCTAACACAGTTTGCCTCCAGGCACCTATGGACCCTTCTGCAGGCCCCGTGGCCTCTCTTCCAGACTCGGGCTTTCGCGCTGCCATTGCCTCATCATGTGAGGCGTTTGACCGTCTTCTTTCTACTCAGACCGGTCCACTTTCAGCTGAGATGGTCTCTGGACTCTATGACCTTCTTGGCGATGTCAGCTTAGTTCCTGCCTTTGTTGAGGATGCCGCCTTCTCAGATTTTACGGAACTTATGACCGATTTGTCCCTTGCCTATCCTTTATATAGTAGTTCAGCAGATCAGTCTGCCCAGGATTTGACCTTTATTGATGATCTCGAGGCGCGGCAGCACGAGGTTCACTCACAGTTAGAGGCTATACGTCCTCAGCGTGATCAGGCATCCACGGCTCTTAGGACTGAGGAGAGTAGGCAGTCACAGTTAGAGAGTACTGTCGCACAGGCGAAGCGCGATATTGAGAAGCAGAAAGCAGTTATTGCGGAGGCGGAGCGTATTATCTTAGAGAAGCGCTGCATCATTCATGGGGCTACCGATGAGCTTGACATACTTGAGGCTGAGTTGCTCAAGTTGTCTGATCGAGCTACCGCTTTGCAGGCTGATCATGATCACTTAGCTGCAGATGATCGTGATTTATCAGCTGAGTTATCGAGAGTCCGTCGACCCCTGCTATCAGCTCGTGCTCGAGTTTCTGCTGCAGCACTTCGTTGCCTCACAGACACCCTTGGGCGCGCCCGTGATCAGTGGGCCGTCATGCGGCGTCGCCTACTAGTTGATGAGACGTTACCTCCTCCGAGTAGTTAGCACTGCTTTTGTGATTTTCATTCAGTACACTATTTTGGGTCAACTCACTGGCCTTGTGGCGAGCGCTTTTTAGTACTCCTATTTGCCCTTTTTTTTGCTACTTCTTTGGCCAACTTTTGTGATTGGCCACTTATGATGCACTTGTGCCACTTATTCTGACTCCCAGACTGATGGATAGAACATTTTGAGATATTTTGCATTTATACTCTATTTGTGTTCTTGACCATCGATGTCCATTAACTTGTATGCACCATTGATTAGTCTTTGTGTCACAATGAATGGTCCTTCCCAATTTGGGGACCACTTCCCTGTCTCGTTAGTATGCACTCCTAAAGGTAGGATCACTTTCCACACTAGATCCCCTTCGCTGAAGGTCTTGCTTCGAACCTTCTTATCATAATGTTTTGCCATTCTAGCTTTTTGACGACAGATGCTTTCCAAGGCCATAAGCTTGTCACCATCAGCCATCTCTAACTCTTGCAACATGGCTTCTTCATACTTAGATAAGTCTAAGTGATGCTGTTGAGCCACCCTTAGAGAAGGAACTGTTATTTCCAAAGGCAAAACAGCGTCATGACCATATGTCAAGTAGTACGGAGTGAACCCTGTAGCTGTGGACTTAGAGTTTCTGCAAGCCTATAGGACCTCTGACAAGGTCTCATGCCACTTTCTAGGTTTTTCGCCTACCGCCTTTTTGATCATACTTATTAGGATCTTATTGGTGGCTTCAGCCTGACCATTTGCTTGGGGATAGTATGGAGTAGAGTGATAGATGCGGATCCCAAACTGTTTGGCAAAAGCTATAAACATTTCACTAGTGAACACCGTACCCTGATCGACAGTGATTGTTTGAGGATTCCAAACCGATGTATTAACCCAGTCACAAATTTAATTACATCGCCTTGATTGATTTTCCTCATTGGCCATGCTTCCACCCATTTGGTGAAGTAATCAGTGGCCACAAGTATAAATGAATGATTCTTAGATGATGGCGGATGAATCTTCCCAATAATGTCTATCCCCCAGCCACGGAATGGCCAAGGCTTAATGACTGTGCGTAATTCTTCCGCTGGTACCCTTTGAATTGGGCCATGCTTTTGGCAAGCCTCACAACCGCGAGCATACGTGATACAGTCCTCCATGATGGTTGGCCAGAAGTATCCATGACGGTGGATGCTCCACCTCATGCTAGGCCCTGCCCGATAAGAGCCGCATATCCCCTCGTGGACTTCTCCCATCACCAACTTAGCATCCTCGGGACCTATACACTTGAGCAGCAATCCATCAACCGCCCTTCGGAATAATTTGCCATTGACCAGCGCGTACCGCAAAGCTTTTACCTTTAGCGAGTTATCTCCCCCAGATGACGAGTTCTCGAGGTACCATATGATCTTGGTCCCTCCAATCATCATTCGGACTTTGAGGTTGGACTTCTTGTTGATCCTTAGGCTCACTTGTGATGGCGGCAATGTGTGGTTCCCCCTAGGGCGACCAGCCTGCCAGCCTGAAGCAAGTTGAGCGACCTCGCTGGCCTCTTGTTTTGGCTTTTAGGCACATATGTGATGGTAGCGTCCGAAAACTTGGCCAGTAACTCTAGTGCTGTCTCATAGCACTTAATCAATCTGGAACTCTTGCATTCATATTCTCCCGTTAGCTGCTTTAGGATGACTTGGGAGTCTCAAAAATTGTAATGGATTTCGCACCCTTCAGCAATGCAAGTCTCGAGGCCAAATATCAAATCCTAGATTCCGCTTGATTATTGGTGAGTGCCAGGCTCTAACTCCCGGAGAAAGCTTCCAATTGTTCCCCAAGAAGGACTAGTGTATTGTAATACCGGCTCCCGAGCCGTTGCGTTGCACGAAGATCCATCAAAAGTTAGTTCCCAAGGTTCGAATCCCATAAAGGACGCTTCTTTGGGATCCTCTGGCAAAATCAACGAAGGATGTTGAGCTAAGAAATCAGCCAAGGCTTGTCCCTTGACTGCCCTTTGGGGAAACATGTAAAGGGTAAAGGGGCTGATCTTCATCGCCCATTTAGCTTGTCAGCCTTTCAATGCCGGCTTGTGCAAAAGTGTCCTCACCAAGTCAAAGGGAGCTACTACATGGACTGTCCTTGGTAGCATATAATGTTCCAACTTATTGCAAGAGTATACTAGGGCGTAGCATAATTTTTCTAATGCGGTGTATCTTACCTCTGGCCCTTGCAAAGTCTTGCTGAGGGTAATAGATAGCTCTTTCCTTGCCGCCTTCCTCATCCTGTGCAAGTAGGCACCCGATAGATTCTTCGGCGGCTGATACGTATAGTTTCAGAGGCACTCCAGGCATTGGCGGCACCAATACTGGAGGACTGACCAACACTCTCTTTATTTCTTCAAAGGCTGCTTGATGTTCATCCATCCATAGGAATGTCTCGTTCTTTCTTCCTTTAAGTAAGGTAGTGAGCGCTTTCATCTTCCCTGCAGCATTGGCAATGAACCTCCTTAAGAAATTGATTTTACCAATCAATGATTCCAACTCTTTGAGATTGGATGGTGCACGAGCTTCCAAGATGGCCTTAGCTTTATTTTGGTCTACCTCAATGCCCCTCTCATGCACCAGGAAACCTAAGAAGTTCCCTGCCGCCACTCCAAAGGCACACTTAGCTGGAGTAATTTTCAATCCATGCTGCCTCTTCGGATGAAGGCACCTTCAAGAGTGAGCCAAGTGTTGGCCAAATTCACATGATTTCACAACTATGTCATCAATGTACCACCTCAAGTGTATGGCCTATTAAAATCATGAAAAATCATGTTCATGGGCCCTTTGATACGTCTTGCCCCAGCATTTTTCAATCCAAAGGGCATGACTATCCATTCAAAAATGCCGACTGGCGCCTGGGCATCGAAAAGCTGTTTTGTGTACATCGTTTTTCAGAAATAAAGATTTGGTTGTATCCAGAATAACCATCCATTAATGATAAAAACTTGTGGCCAGCGGCCCGCATCAACAAGCATATCGGCCATAGGCATTACCATATTCCATCTTGGCGTTGCCAAGTTTAAGTTCCTAAAGTCTATACAGACTCTCAATTGACCATTCTTCTTTACAACAGGTACAATATTTTCAAGCCATTTCTACATAACGACATCGTTCTAATGTAACCTGCTTTAAGAAGCTTTTCAATCTCGGCCTTTATTTTTGGGATGGTGTCTAGATCGAACCGTCTTGGCGGCTGCTTATGAGGTCTGAACTCTGGATGAGTTGGCAAGTTGTGTTCCACTAGCTCCCTTGATAGTCCTGGCATATCTGTGTACTGCATGCAAAAGCAATCATTATACTTATGGATTATCTCCACTAGTTGGGTGCCGTTCTTCCTTAGGTAGTGATGCACTGATCTTGGTCAGCTTTGGCTCCGCATCTGTCCCGAGGGTGATGTCTACAAGTGGTTCCTTGGCTTCCGGACTAGGCAACGTCCGCTTCACAGAAGATGGCCACCTCGGATGGCCGAATGTCAATTGGGTTTTTTGGACTTGTCTTCGGCACCCATCATCATCTCAGTGGTGGCAAGCCGCTGCAACAAGTCTTTATAAATGTTCAATGCTGCTCATCATGAAGAACTTGACGCTTCTTGTCGGCTATCTGCAGAATGTAACTTGAAGCCGCTTGTTGTGGATTCTAGATCCATTCGCATACCAATTAAAGCTGATGCAGGTTGGATGTCCTCCAGATAGAAGATCGCCTCATCACTGTTGGCGTCCTGTCCTGCAAAGGGTTGAGGATCCGCCTCCACCAATTCTATCTGGTCACCATCCCAAATTAGCAACTGCTGGTGGAGGGTGGATGGCACACACTGCGCCATGTGAATCCAGTCGCACCCTAACAACGCCGAGTAACACGTCTTAGATTTCACCACAAAGAAGGCCACCTTGATGGTCTTGGATCCAATAGTGACGTCCGCCGTTATGAATACGGCAGGTTGAGTTGCTTCCCCTACGAAGCTGCACATTCTGACCCTTGTGGGGATCAAATCCTTTTCACTTTTCCCTATCTTCCTCAAAGTCGACATCGGCATCAAATTGGCTGCCGCTCCATTGTCGACAAATACCCTGCTTAAGGGTCGCCCATCAATATGAGCTTTGACATACAAGGGTTTGAGTTGTCTTGTCTGGGCCACCTCAGGTTTGGCAAACTGTGCCAAAGCCAAATTCGAAGCATCATGCTGGCAGCCAAGTTCTTGTGTGGGAGGCACATCCCTGGCTGGATGGGACAATTCTGCTATCATTTCGTCCATTTCTTCAATGAGCCTGGCGAATGACGGCTCTTCTTCATCCCATATTTCGGATTCGGCATCGCTTATTTCTTCATCACCGCCAATCCAATGACCTGCATAGGCATTGAGGGGTCATTCGGCCCTTCTTCTTTCCTATCGTCTGCTTCTTTAAGTTCTTTGTCCAATTTTTTCC